>VDFB02043180.1:0-23467 GCA_007258455.2 Sequoia sempervirens
TGGAAAGGCACTCAATGTGTGACATAGCTCATGATGTATGGTTGCCAACACTAAGACCAATTAATCCTAAGACATGATAATTTCTGTTGCCCTATGTAGATTTCTGCCAATGAGTACTTGGTTTAGTAATGAACACATATAGATGTGGCAAGAGTTGAATCCATCGGTACTACCTCAGGATGCCATCTTGCTAGGAATTGTAGTTTCATTTTTCCAAGGTAGTGACAAAGGGATGATTTGTTATACCCATAATTGGTAGACTTTGACTTGGCAAAAACTTTGTAGATCCAAAATTTGTGACTTGACAAAAATTGAACTTTAAAAATTGCTTAACTTCTTTAAAAACATTTTTTTTTGCAAAATTCAATGACAAAATGTATCTAATGTGTCCATAAATGAGTACAAAAGTGTTTTCGATTAAATTCGATTCATTTGAATACAAATTGAGTACAAAATCGCATCATCATGCAAAATCTTGATATAATAGTTAGATGGCATCTATTATGAATTTATGATGATTGCCTTTGAAAGTCATCATCATCATTCAAAAATTGCATATTACAACATTTTACATCTTCCTCTTCCTTGATCTAGTGAAAACTTGGGGAGAGGTTCTAATCCTTGCACTTTGTTGTGGCTCCTCGCTCGACATAGAAGGTTGTGTTTGTGGCTTTGGTTGGATGTCCATCTTGTTGTTAGATGGCAATGATTCCTTTGCCTCATCAATGTCATCCAATAACAATCCAGTAGCAGCTCCTTTTGCTGTAGCCACATCCTCCATTGCTTGTCTCACAAAATCAAGAATCTCATTTGAATTAAATAATGAGGTCTCCTCATCCCGCCTTGTCCAATTGCTATAAGGATCAATTAATCCAAATCAATGACCTCCTCTGATTTGTCCTCTACCTTTCTTGTGCGAAGGTGAATATTGTATTGTATTGAGACAAGATCATTGAAGCGTTTTTGAGTTAATTTATTCCGCTTCGTTATGTGAATGGCCTCAAACAAACTCCAATTATGCTCATAGCAAGAATCACTACAAGGTTGACAAAAAATGTGGCTAATTTTTGAAGAATTGAGGTATTTGTACCCCTATCTCCCCACCAAGAACCTACAAAACAAGATAGTCAAGAGTTAATAAGAAAACCATATTTTATTAATAGTTGTAAATTTGAAATTTGTAACTTCTAAGATGCATGTAAAGGTTCCCATTTTTGTCACCTAGTGATTAAGTGGCTCTTACTCGGATAGCTAGTGCTGAAGAAAAGAGCTTCCCTCTACTAGTCATCAAATAATGCAATTCTTGAACAATGAGGTCTCTTACTGCAACCTCGGGTGCTATTCTCTCAATGAATATCATGAGACTCTCCATAGCCTCTCCATTAGAATTTGCGAAGCTGTTCAAATAGAAAAAATCGTGGTTGAAGAAGTGCTTGGTTGCATGAATGGGTTGGTGGAGTTGATTGTTCCATCTTTGATCAATGATCTCTCAAATGGGATCCTATTTAAGTCTACCCCCTTTGTAATAGTTTCAGATGGACTTTGGCTCTATCCATGGCCTCATAAATTTACCCCATCGGGTTTGATCCCCATCTACCAAGCGCAAAATTCTAAACAAGGGCTCCAACACTTACAAATACAAACAAAATAAAGTTACAAATTTATAATGAAAGCAAATACTTTTAAACTTTAAAACTAAAAGATTCAATTAGAATTTTAAATTGAAGTTTTGAGGTTACCTTGACGATCTTTGTAGCTCTTTAGATTATCAAAGACTATCCAAGCAATCCTCTCTCCTTTAGGCTCCTTTAGGATTTAAAAAAAAAAATGAAAATGGTGTGTGCCATGAAGGTTTGTGTGGTTTTGAAAGTGTTAATTTGGGCTTGGTGGTGGGGGCTTCACTCCTTGACCCCGCGTGTAATGTCCCCTTTTTAGCTGGTGTCAGAGTTTGGTGGATTAGCCTATCATCATGTCCTCGTAGGCTAATAATGGTGATTAGAGGGCTTGTGTGGGAGTTATTTGGTTCTTAGATGGCAGCTTATAGTGTTTTCTTCTCCAGCTCTTGGGCATTTTCAGAGGTGATCTTCAGGGATTTTAGGCTCCGTTTATTCACACTTACTATTTTTAGTAAGTCAGTTGGATGATTGGGGGCCAACCTTACTATTTATAGTAAGGCATTCAGATGAGCAGTTTGATCAGTGGGCTACTTTCTTGGGTTGACAAAATTAATTAATGTTGATTATTAAAGGAGTTATGATATTTTAATTATTATTGAAGTGAATAATTCAATAATAATTAATTATAAAAGTTGATATCATTAATGTCTTAATTGACTTTATAATAAAGGCTTATTAATAACGTAAAGTCAAATCATTTAAGTCATTGTTTGGGCGCCCACATGAAATGATTTTATAAGGCAACAAAAGGCAAATATATTTTATTATATTAAATGTTTGAAAAAGCCAAAGGAGGTCGTGCTTTTCTTGAGGAGGTATAAAAGCACTCAAAAAGCATTTCATTCATTATTCAACACTTTAGCAAATTTTGAAGAGTTTGGCTGTGAGAAGAAGACAAGGGTTTTCAGCTGCAGATTGATCTTGGAGAACGTAGCTCTCTCAGATTGTGCATTCTATAGGTGTGAAATACCACCCAAGGTTTGCATCTTTAGGTGGATTCACTTAGAGGACACAATTGTGCTTGATTGGAGACAGTTGATACAGATTTTCAGAGGTTAATAAGTGCTGATCATAATCGGTGGAGGAATAATTATTGTTGATAGGTATTATTGCTGTTTGCACTCTCTTTGGTAGCCACGTGGGAGACAAAGACCAGGCTGTATAGTCCTCTTGCTGGGCTGTACTTCATCAAGGTTGGGTGTGGTGTTTCTAGGCTGAAATGCCTAGGGATTTGGGGTGCCATCTTCACTAATAGGGGCGGCTAAGACAATCATTTCAATCAGCAACCAAATAGAGGTGGAGATATTAGTGTATTGAGCAAGGCGTCCACATTTGAGGGTTTCCGGGTTTTTGTCATAAATTTCCAGAATTGCAATTTATATGGCTTGGCTCTCCGGGTATGAGTTTGTTGTAAATGTAATGCAATGATAAATTGGAATTGAAAGTAAATCACATTTGCTTCCATAATTTGTTGTTTTGCAACTGTTTATATATTTCATTGCATTTATTTGCATTTGTTGGCAAAAATGATCAAAAAACACAAAATCACACAAAAAATCATAAAACCTAAGGCAATCAGACAAGGCAGAAAGTCAGTCAGTAAATATCCATTTGGAGGGGGGATATTTCACCGCCCTATATCGCAATAGGGAATGTGCGAGGGGTGTTTGCCTCTAGACTCGGGAGGGGCGTTGCCACTAAACCCCCGTGAGGGACGTTGCCCCTTCACTCCACGGAGGGCGTTTCCCCCAAACCCCCACAAGGGGCGCTGCCCTTCAACCCATTGGGGGTTGCCCCCAAACCCCCCTCAAGCTATAAGTCTAACCAAGTAATAAACCAATGATGAATCATGATCACAAAATATACAAAATACATATTGCTTGTTGCAAATCTTTACATCACAATCAAAGCCACAATCAAAGATCTTATTAATATATTGGACAACTTGTTTAGTATACAAGAACTACCATAGACAAAGTTGGCATTCTATAGTCACTATATTGTTGAATACAAGTTAAGTCATAGTTGGCAGGAAATGCCATTTTCATAATGCTAAAATGTATTTGCATAGACAACTCATAGAACACTCCCATCTAAGGTCAAGATGGAACACAATTAGTAATCTTTTTACTTAATCGTTCCTCTTTGTTAATGAGTTTGACAACAAATTATGTAGTCTTGAAGGCTTTAGGAAAACTTTAGTAATAAATCTCACTTGAATATACACACAAGTTAGACATGTCTTTACTAACTCATGCTCATATGTATATTAAAACATCATAATTCCTATTCTATTACCCATGCTCACAAAGGTTCAATAATGGCTATGATGAATGCTTTATCAATGTTATCATATGAATATTTGAGATTTCCTTAGTTTTTTAATAGTTGTCCCTTGCTGTCCCCTAAAAAAGGTCAAAAAGTATCATCATACTGGAAACATGTTCTATCATCCCTTCTTGTCCCCATCTCGGAAACTTGGGGGAGCATAGATAATTATGAGTCTTGGCAAAACGACATCCTGACACATCTCAGGTGGCTTAATTTTTTGTCTTATCTGTATAGAATCATACTTGAACTAGACACGGTAGGGAATAGATCAGCTTGGGCTAACATCATTGATCATGTTGTAGGAGTGATTTGTTCTAGTGTTGATCATAACACTATGTGTACTGTATCAGACATTGATTGTCCCCACACACTTTGGACTAGACTTTGGGAGATACATGGAGGCCCTCATATCTCTCCATTCTCAGAGGATCCTACCACAGATTGTCTCATTCCCCTTGATATTGCAGATTATATATCCTTTGATGATGATTTTTTAGAGGAGCTTGAGTATATCATAGGCCTTATATGTTCCAATGGTTTAGAGGCACTCTTCATATCGAGACCCAATCTCCATCTTCTGTTGTTCTTGATCAGATTATTATTGCCACATGCATGGCCCCTATTGATTCAATGCAACAGGACATTCATTCTCTTCCAAACACAACTACTTGGGATTCATATCTAGTAGACATGTCATCCTTGTTCATGGAGTCTCATATTGTAGATTTGGATGATTATTTTGAGGATATTCATCTCCTCTTTCATGACAACCACATCATTGTTGTTGGCCCATCATTGTCTTTGGAGCTTGTTCTACATCAGTCTCCATAGGATTCTGGATTGACATCATCTCTTTACGACATGTAGACATTTGAGCAGTTTTCAGAGGCACACATCATTTGGATTTGGATTCTCTATTCATCCAACTTATGGGAATGGCTTCTCCAATCACCAGTGGATTTGTATCTTCTTGAGGGGAGAAATGTTATTTGCAGGCAGTGGATCATGTTTTCTCTTCAGGCTTTCATCATTGGCACAGGAGCTACTTCTTTATGGGGGGATTCATATCCTCATTTTCTCTTTCCTATTGGGGGGACATTCATTGTACTTATGTGGCATAGGCAGTCCTTGGGGGGTCATATGGTGACCTCCTTTCCTTCTTTCACTAGTATATTTTGTATCCACATCAATTCTGTTTTCAAACACAGTAATGTAAAGATTCTCATGTACCTTGAATGGTGTCTAACTTCCAAAAGTCTTTCTGGAAAATCATGGATAACTAATTGATCATGCCCTCTTTGGTTAGTCGAAGGATAATAGAGGACAAAAATTACATCTTGGTTTTCAAGCTTTGCTTACAGGTCTAAAATGACAATCTATATTCTCTATGGTTTTGTTGGTTGGATCTCTATAAGCAAGGAAGACTGATGATCTATATTTTATGGGTGTTGGAAAAGTGTATTTCAACAATAGGATTGATCCTGTTATTGCTTCAATCTCTCCAAGTATGATGTCATCTTGCCAATAAGGAAATGAGGCAGAGCTCACAATAAAATATATTTAATAGTTTTAGCCATCCTCTGAGATTAGATTGGGTCATGAACACAATATATTTGGACACAGCATAGGAGAAGCTCTTGGCTGTTGGGGAACTCTATAAACAGAAGCAAAATCTATTGTAAATGCAGCTGTCTGTTTGAAGTCATAAAGCCATTAAGGGTATACAAGAAGAATACAATTTTGTTCCTTGTTGTAAGCTGCAAGGGTGGGGATTGCTTGTGGCAATGATATAAACCTTATCTATCTTGGGTAAATTGAAGATGACCAGCGGATTGTCACACATGGAATGACTGTAATGACCCCTGCACGGATTTATAACCTTAACTCGGCTTTCTATTGCTGTTCCAATATTACTTAATGGTTTTCGTTGATCGAGTTTACACACGTTGATGGTGTGATTTGAGTCAATCCATTGGAAACTCATATGTGATTAAATAAACACCGTTTATGGCAGGAAAGTCAACATAATTGTAGAGCATTCAGGTTGAATAGACAGAGCATAACATTATAGATTCAACACAAGCTTCCCCAGCAGATACCACTGTAGGAACCCCTGTTTCCCCCTAACACTGAATCTGACTGTAGTTTTGAGTTTTTTGACGTTTTTGAGTGTTTTTGTGTTTTTTGCAAATTTTGGATTTTCAATGCATTTATTGAATAGTACGGCTTTTACAGAAAATTGAAATAAATTCAATTAAAATACTAAGACTTCAATTTGCTTGAGAAATGTAATAAGAAATGAAGGCGTATCCTTTATTAATCAAATGATCTGCATATAACAATGATCTGACAACATGCAAGATAGAATAATGATTTTTATTGTGAAAAGAACCTGTTATCTGCTGGTACGGCTGAAGGTACAAAATGGTACGGCAGAAATTAATAACCTTCTTCTCCTGCTATCTGATGACTGCAAAGGACTCCAGCAAGGTAGGCGCCACTATTGATGCAACTGAGAAGCCAGTATGAAAGGCGTTCTTCTCAAGATGAGCTAACACGTGTTTCTATGATGGTACGGCCTGACAGAAGTACGGCCTGTCAGATCTGCAGTTACTTTTGTACGGCCTTCAACAAAATCACTGTATAATCCTCTGGAATGGTGCGCCAAGATAAGCAAACACTGTCTGGATGCAAATACTGAAGAATCTCAGATGAAAGACAATCTCTGAAAGCTCTGTAGTTTACTCTGAATGAGAAAACCTCTGTAGGCAATAGATCAAGTGATATTGCACACTCTACGAATTGCTTTCCGTTGGAGATGGCTCGTTTGAGCAATGAACCTACGAAACCCTAAAGTCTCGAACTCGGACCAAAATTGTCAGTTTCGACTCAATAATCTCATGATGCACAATTTCCAATGCAAAACCCTTTATCTTTCTCAAAAGTGCGATTTCCACCATAATAGGGTTTCATTAAAATATTCATGTTTTAATATTTTAATATTTCAATAGTCCCCAGCTGAATATTTTAAATTAAATCAAATGTCAAACTGGCCCCCTTTTAATGATGGCCTCAAAGGCAATCCCACTTAGGAACATAATTAAAATTATAACTTTTATATTATAAGCGTTAATTAATTAATATTTTAATCAATACGATCAAATATTAATATCTTCCCTCGTTCTAACTTAGATAGGCTGATCGTCGTCTTGTGAACTCACGAAGTGATTCGATGCATACCGGCCATCTTGCTAAAAATAGCGATTAGTCCCCTGCTTGCTGCCGAGGCTGCTAAAATAACAGTGCAAATAGTCTCCGTTGAGCGAGCGAAAGACAAGCCCGATCAATCCTAGCATTTGAAGGCGGAGCCAAGCTCGAAGTGACCCTCTACCAGTCCTATCGACCTCACGAGGTCGTGTGATAGGCCAATCTGTCCTCGAGGAGATGTCGAGAAGGGACATGACATATCAACCTGGAATTGTTCTTCGGATACAAAGTTAATATCTTAAAATATGAATGTTTCTAGATAAACACACTTGAGCACAATATCTTCAAAAGATCAATTCTTATTATCATTGCCAATTCAAATATTAACTTCCAGACTGACATAGCCTATACATTCCTTCACTGTACAGAGGACTCCACGAATTGTCATTACAATGCAACACAGACTATTACAAGCGTAATCATATGAAATACTGTGAAGCCAAGATAGCTGGGCAGTGCAATTTATAGGAAAATCTAATGAGCATATAATTATGCGGAGGCATGACATACCCATGATACTTGCGTCGAGGCAAATAACTCCAGATAGCAATGTTAGACCCGTGCTAGCAAATGTCTTCTTGTGATTTGCATCGACCAGCATATATACAAAGAGACGGAATAGCCAATGTCAATATATTTGACTGTCAACTGACTCAACCATCATATAGTTCTGGCGCGGATATCTGACACGGATGAATATCGGGAATACCCGTCAATCTAATACAGGTAGCCGTCTACCAAACCACAACGCTAATGACAATTCCGACACTTTCCCAGACTCCTCATTTAAACTATTCACTCGTGAACTTTCACGGCACCAGCAATTTCCCTGATCACGAACAACACACCGAGCAATGAATATGTATTCGGGATTACTATGTAGATATGTACCTGACACAAATCACGATTCCAGGTCTGAGCATATACTTGCAAGTATCGATATTGCATATAGAGCCCGTCACCATTCCATTACCGCCTTCAAGTGTAGAGCCCGATATCCCTTCCGACTCCTTCCGTTAGTTACATCATGAACAGGGTTGACGGTAACAACGGAAATATAGAATATAAATCATCCCGATATTTGAATTTAGTTAGTCTTTGCCATTACAAGGCCCGATAAATCAAGACCATAGCCGTCATAGTCTTTTGTTCATTGCACTTCCGGAAAATATAATTCCTCTGCACCACCAACAAGGAACATCTGTAATAACGGAATTTCCTCCACAAATACTTCTATCACCTCTATACCCGTTTCCTTCAATGAATATCTTCGGTTGAATATAATATTCGATTTAGAACAAAGCTTTGATAATTAATTGTGAATATATATACCAAAATGGCCAATCCGGTTTTTCGTCCGGGAGTGACCCTAAAGTCTGAGAGTTTTCGTTCTCAACACTTCAATTCAAAAACCAGACTTAATTCATTCTTCCGTGATCCTTCTGAATTCGCCCCAAAATGCCTTAAGAAAGACCAACACCTTTCGGTTATGGCAACTGATTCATTTGTGCGTTATGGCAACATAGTCCATTTTTAATTTGGAATTAAGACTTTATAAATTCTCAAATATTTATCATTTATCAATAGCTTTAATAAAGTCCAATAATGATTAATTAAATATTTCAAAAGCCTTAAAAATAAATAAAGGACTATTTGAATATTTAATTAAGTAATTTCAATTGCCTTTTTTCCTAGGAAAGAGACAGGACATCACAATGACTGGCAGTCAAAGGTCAGTGGAACTGCATATTACACCAGGAATCTCTCGGGTAAGGGCTTCTCTTCCCTTATGGCAGAACATAAGAACTTTCACTATTCCTCATAATAGTGGTAGCCTCCCTCCTTATCCCAAAACTACCCAAAGGGCCCAAAGCATGGTCAATATCTCTGTCCCAACTCTGCATATGTCCTCCAGTACCTCCCCTACTACTGTCACTTTTAAGTTTAATATTCAATCTAACATGGCCTCTCATAATGCTTATTTTGGTGCCAACTGCCCTAGAAGAGATGAAGTAATTTTCAACTGGCCCCAAGTAGCAGTAATGAATCTCGAGGATGAATTGATGCCATACTTCACAAGAACACTACCACAAACAGCCCTTATGAGAGCCATGCTCAAGCTGAAGGGAAACATCTGACACCTTGAAAGGAAAATGGGAAACCATGATGTCTAAATTCCATTACTTGTGCTCTGGAGAATGTAGTTTGCAGCTGAACAATTATATCTAGAATTTCTGGACCAATCTTTTGATGGGACCAAAGAGTGGAACTTGTCAATGTTCTGAAGCTGGAGTTGCTGGACTTTATTTTCATTCATCAGCTGCTGGATGCATTCTCCCTGTTTCAAAATCCAATTTCATGTAACCCGACCTTGTGTGACAATGCATATACAGACAAGAAAAGACCAAAAGATTGCTCTCATAAAACTAATCCAGATTCTAGGAGCATTCTGGGAGACAAAATATTATATTTGCAAAGAAAAAGGTATTATAAATGGAATTTGCTTGTAATATTACTTATGAACTGTAATTAGAGTGGCATAAGAATGAGAGTGGAATTGGATTGTATTGAGTAACAAAAAATGCCACCAGTAATTTGCAAGAACAACAGATAAATATAATTCTAACTCATAATGGCATTTTCTGAAAGTTTTGTATAGAGATCTATGCAATGTGGAAATGAATATATGATACAACTCATAAAATAGGAGGCTGAAACCTTAAGGGCTAATATGCACACAACTAAGAATTTGATGAGGAAGGAAATTTGTAGTGGCACTCTTAGGGGTCCTTAGTGCCATTTGAACCCAAGAGCTTTAGTGCCATCTAGCAGTGCTCTGTGGTTGCTGCTCTGCTTAGTGGGCTGATGTGGATTGGATTATGTTTTGTGATTCCAGGGCTGACTCTGTTAACAGTTGAAACCTAAAGTTGGAGAGCAGCCACATTCAATAATTAAAGCTAAGTTTTCCATATATAAAGTCTACATAGAGGCTGTTTTGGATTTCGGAATGGTGAATATAAAGGGTGAGGCCAATTTAGGGTATATGCATAAAAGGTGAAGCCCATTCCAGATCTGCACATGAAGGCTATATGAAATATTCCGGGCCAATTTTTTCAATTTTTTCAGTTGCAAGTTACAACCAATGCACCCGTTAAGGTTAGCAGCTAAACCAAAACGATGCTGAAGCAACTCTAACCAGAATGTACACCAGGATCCCGATGAGGGCAAGGTGTGAGCATTGGTCAGAGGATCTGAATGCAGAAACAAGCTGGAAGGAACTCTAACCAAGAATGGCGCCGATAATGGCGAGCATATGGTCAGAGGATCTTCTACACTACAAGAACTGAAAGGGAACTCAACACCAAGTATGTGTTACCCAATCCAGTATGGAGTTGAGGCGACCATATGGCGGAGTGTTACAAATTACAATGCTTGAAAGAGAAATGAGCTAAAATGCTGAAAGTACTCGACACCCAAAATGTGCTTTCTAACCCGGAGTGGGAAAGGAGCTACCATAGGGCGGAGGTAAAGGAAATACAATTGCAATTACTTAACGGAAAGCTGAGCATTACAAATTATGATAAGCAAGAATAACCACTACTGTCAGTACTACTGCCAGCTTACAATATGAAAGATAATATCTTGCTATCAATGTGAATCAACATATAAATAGAGCTGTAACAATATATATGAGTTTCCTTTACTGAATAATAAAGCTTAGATCTGAAATTGCACTAAACAGACCAACCTCGAAATCTGATTTATGACAGTCCTGTTTTTCCACATGCACGAACAGCAGCCCTAAAACTCACAAATTCACTCACAACTTGCTCCAAACTTAATCAAATTCCTCCAGACGAAATGCAATATGATCCTAATAAGATGGCGACCAAGATAGGACACTGAAACCCCAGCAAAAGACCTTATATTATTTATGCACGAAAACCAATGCAAGTACAGATGGTACGGCCCAGCAAGAGGGCGATTTGACATTAAAAATTGAAGGCTGTTCTAAAAAATCTGAAACTCAAGGAACTAGTTCGCCCTTCACAGACAGTTGATTCTAGACAATACCCAGAAGAATATTTTTTGTATTTTTTGACTTATGAATGAAAAAGACAATCTGCTGTAATAAATGATGAAATCTAGAAATTCTCTAATATGCATAAATCTGATCTAGAAGCCACAAGCTGATTACAATGCACAAAACCCAATGCAAGACTCACAAACTACACTATCTCACCACTAGTCGCTATCTTTCAAGCGAGAAGCAATGCCTAGCTAGGAGGCGTACGTTCCTCGAAGCAATCCCAGAGCCAAACTGGCAGCATAACATTCCTGTAGACCAAAGATGCTGAAATGAGAACCAAAGGCTTCCTTTTATAATTTGCCGTTGACCTTCTCGAAACCCTAACCTTCTTTTCAAAGTCAAACCCTAATCCCCAAAAGATGGCATCCCTTTCTTCAAAGCTTCAATTTGACTTCTTTTTAATTAAATTCATCACTTAAATAAAGGCGTCCCACTTAAGGCTTAATTTGACCTTAATAATTATAAAATAATCTTCAATGAAGGCGCCACCCTCAAAAGACCACTTTTCAAAACAACATGAAGTCAATAGACTAGGCCAAGGGGTAATATAACATTAAAATATAATGTTATTTAAGTGAAATGAACTTATCTCTCTGAAACTGCATCCCGAAGCCAAAATCTGAATAAACCAATTGAGACGACTGAAGAGGAAAGTCAATTGTGTGGAGACCAATAGGCTCACTGCCAGAAATAGAATTTACTAAAAATAGTAAATTCTTGAAGATGCTCAGAATGCCAAGAAGAACATACCACTGCGAAGCTCTCTGAAAACCCAGAAAGAATCCGCCATTGAAACAACCAACCTCGAGCAAGAGCATCCTTCAAAATAAGAAACCCTAATTTTACCTTCCGACTAGCCTACGGGTCTCGAAATAGGCCAGCAGTCCTTTGGAAGATCGGCGGGCTCAAGAGGGACATTACACTATAAACCTTGATATTTGTAATAAACATTCCACCTCTCCCCAAATCAGAATTTGTAGAGCATTTTGGTTTGTTGAAGCTTCATAGGTATCATACCCATGTTAGAATATTATATTATTCTATATTATTAATGGTCAATACTACTGTTGCTACAGTAGTTTGTAGGTGAGGTAGTTAGACATTTTAAATGTCTACAGTGATCTACCTCCTCTATTTAATGTAATCATCTCCTTTGTTAATTCAAGCAATTTTTAGCCCAAAATTGTTTCATGGTATCAGAGCCATGGGGTTCTACAAGATCTGGCGAATTTTTTAATAAACAAAAATTCGTAGCCTCTTCTTGTCTGGAATTTTTTCCAGAAATTTGTAGAAAATCTCTTGGTGGCTCTTCTGAAAATTTTCGAAGGGTTTTCTGTGATCGAAAGTCGTACTTGCGGTTTTCAAAACCCTTCTGGGCTTTGTCTGGTTTTAGTCGCGTTTTTTTTGCATCACCTGGGTCGCGATTTCTTCAAATCGCTGTGCGTCGGATTTTTCTGAGAAAAACGTGAGTCTCTTCTTGTGTTTGAATCGCGCAGCTTCTTCCTTTGTTACTGGGCGCGATTTGAAGGGACTGTGGTCACGTTGTTTTTTTGGTTCTTCCTACATGTATTCGTCACTTCTGAAAAACGCGATTTTTCTTCACATTTTTTGCTCACGTTTTTCTGCGCGCGACCTACGATTTTCAGCCTCTTTTTGGACGCGATTTCTGGTTCCTTTCTCTTCGAATCTGAGCCTCAAGAGGTCGCCTCAGTCTACAAGCACATCGCCTAAGATTTGGAATCTATTTTGCCAAATTTTCGTGCAAATTCTAACTCATTTTCTGCAATTTTTTTCTGGTCTTTCATGGCGAACTAGGGTTTTTTGAAACTCGACTAGGGTTTTGAACCCTCAGATCAAGTTGAAAAATTATTTTAATTGCAGATTCCTTTTGGGTTTTCTGAGATCTCAACTGGGTCGCTCTTCAAATTTTCTAAGTACCTTGTTTTCTGTGCCTCGAAATTTGTGCCTCAATTTCAAGTCGAAAAAAATTCTTGACTGCAGATTCTTGATGGGTTTTTCGAGATCTCAAATGGGTTGTCGTCCAATTTTTCTGGGTGCTTCGTTTTCCATGCCTCGATTTCTATGCAGATTTGTTCTAGCGGCTAGGGTTCCAAACCCTCTGTTTTTCAGCCGACAATCGATGGGTGGGTTTTAAATATTTTCCTTAAAAAATGGATTTATGGAGTTTAATATTTTTTTTCCCTTTAAAAAAATCTGTATGGGTTTTCATAACTTTTTCCCTTAAAAAATTCCGGGAGGGTTTATAATTTTCTCCTCAAAAATGAAGGGTCAGTTCCTGTTTACCCTAGTCAGGGTTTTTGTTGTACGGGAGGGCTCGGTCTTTGGATTTACTATTTTTTCCATGATGATTTGTAATCCTGGGTTTGGCGATTTTTTCCTCAAAAATCATGGTTTGTTGCAGTCTGTTTTGGTCGCACCTCAAGTTGTTGGGGCGAACATCTGCACAACTAGCTTCTTGCAATCTGTTCTCGAGCGTCATGCTCCTCTGCAAAAGTTTCGATGGTTTGCCGATTTTTCCTCAAAATCGTGGCCGCTATTCTCGGTGTGTCTCTGGTTTCAGGGAAGGACAGCTCTGTTATCCAACGTCAGGTTAGACATTTTGTGATGACTTCTGGTCAGCAGTTCTGCAGATTCTGGGAGGGTTGGTGGCAAACTCATCTCACGTGGCAAAGTCAGTGGCAGACTCTTGTCTCCTGTTGCAGAGCTTTCTAAAGAAGGGGCAACCTTCTCTGTTTTTTTGGTACTCTTGGTCATCAACATTCTGCAGATCCAGGGAGGGTCTCCGTAGCAGCAGAGTGTTCTGAAAAATTTGTGACCAATCGACCTGCAGATTGTTTGTAGGCTAGTTAGACGATTGACCATTAAGGGAGGGTGTTAGAATATTATATTCTACTTGTATTAATGGTCAATACTACTGTTGCTACAATAGTTAGTAGGTGAGGTAGCTAGACATCTTAAATGTCTACAGTGATCTACATCCTCTATATATTGTAATCATCTCCTTTGTTAATTCAAGCAATTTCTAGCCCAAAATTGTTTCACAAACATAGAACAAGATGAACACCGTTTTTCACATGGGAAACCCTTTCGGGTAAAAAATCACGACAGATCAAAAGCATTCATTAACAATAATGGGCACCAACCCAAATTACAAGTGAGCACCAACTCACTAAGAACTCCAACTTTCCCAAAGCACCAACTTTGAAACAACTAAAGCACCAACTCCAGTGTTGCTGAAGCACCAACTTCAGACTTCTGAAACACAAATTTCAATAACAAAGAATTTTGATTTTAATCACAATCTGCACTTGTAAATTCTTCCTTCTACTCATGATCTAAATAATAATCTACACTTTAAATTCAGCTTCAAAAACATTCTTAATATTATACTTATTCCAGAATAAACTCAACGAAAAATAATCTCATACACATCCAACATGGAGTCCAGAAATAATTCACTCAGCAAGAGTATGCAACCACAAAATGACTCAGAACAACATTGTACAATGTCCAGCCCATGATACGCAACATATAGTGAATAAAGACAGCTCTCATAAGAACCATGCAAAAACTGTGACCTTCAAGAATCAACAATATAAATCTTATGTCCCCCAACTGCTTCACCAACAATGACTTCACCTCCAAAAATAATCGATGGAAGATTCTTTCCTTTTCAAATTATTTCATAAATCTTCTTGGTTAAAGTCTTCATATACCTTCCTTCCGCAACTCAGATAATAAACAGAGAAATGAAAGTTCAATCAGCACACCATCTAATGCATCCCATATCAACATAATAAAGGCGATTCAAAACTCATGTTATGCCTGTCTTCAAAAATAAATGCCTCTAAAAGGATCAAAATGTGTATGTCTTCACACACAGCCCGTGCCTATGATATGTTGCTCATAAAAAAAATACCCAAAATTGTGCATCATATGCACCCCCCATCAAAGTCAACCAAGTATATTTACGAAGAGCTACACTGAATACTCTGAATCATGAAATTTAGAAACCACGACTTTCACCTTTTAAACTCTGCAACAGATCCTATTATGGCTAAAAACTCTCCTCATGTATGCTCTCATAATAAAAAGGTGTTTTGAATATATTTTTTAAAGAATCACGATGCCTTCATAATACGCCACTCACATTTCTCAATAAAACAATATCTCAATCGATTCAAGCATAAAAATATTGTACTGAACATGCAGCGCTAGGAGTTACCAATAGAAGAAATCAATCCATTGATCCCTACCTTATTTTAACTTTGTCTCTAGCAAGCTAACTTAAGCGATTCTCTAACAACCTTTTAGTCGATGATCATCATAATTTCATATCTTCTTATTTCAACGATGATACCACTCTTCCAAGAATAAAGTCTTTTTTTAAAACCATTGAGCCAACGCACGAGAATAAAGAGCAACGGCACCAAGAAAAGATTCGCACTTCATTCCTTCATAACGTATCACTAAAAACGTCTCCACCTTTAGACATAAAAATAGCTCACACACAAGCTCCATAACGATTCTTTCTAGTAGGATATGCAAGTGACTACGTTATAACACCTAGGTCATAATAAAAATGGTAGCAAAAATATTATTAAAAATTGTCCTCCAATACATAGAATGCTTCCTTAAATCATTGCTGACAAAAGGTCAGTTGCATGAAACATGATACAAAAGCCGCCCATTAATAAAAGGCAAGTAATTTAGACACAACCCATAAAAATTAGCAGCCACTACCAAACAAAATAAATCAAGCCGCCACTCTCCAAATAGTCGAAGATAAAATAGACTCTTAAAGACTATATCCGCCTTGTACACAAATGCTTATAAACTTTTTCATTCAAACTCACACGATAACATTCAAAGAATGGTCAAAGAAAAAGCTTTTAAAACATAATAATATTCTTTCAACCAAACTAACATTCTAACATCTGATGTGGCACATATGCTGACAAGGAGACAAGCAAACAGCTGATGTAGACAAGCAACTAGCTCAAGCAAACAACCAACCAACTCAAGCAGACAACCAAGTAGCTCAACCACACAAGCAAGTAGCTCAACTACATAGGCAAGTAGCTCAACCAAGCAGGCAACCAGCTCAACCAAGCAAGCAACCAGCTGAACCACGTAAGCAACAAGCTCAAGCAACCAAGCAAGTAGCTCAACCTTTGACATCAATGACAAGATATTTCACCAGGAAGGTCCACAAGATGGGCGTGAAGAGTGCCTTCCTTAATGGAGATTTGGAGGAAGAGGTATACATGATGCAGCCTCCTAGTTTTAAGGTTGCAGGAAAAGAGCATAAACTATGCAAATTGTTGAAGACTCTTTATGGCCTAAAGCAGGCACCCAGGGCATGGTACCTGAAGCTTGACAAGTATTTGGTTGCACAAGGGTTTCAGAAGAGTCCCTCATATGCAAATTCAAGAGCACTGGCAATGATATCATCCTTCTTGTTATCTATGTGGATGATATCATCATTACTGGTAGTAGGTTACATTTGATTGAACAAATCAAAACGAATTTGTGTCAGGCATTTGAGATGATGGACTTGGGTCTCCTACACTCTTGTTTGGGTGTAGAAGTTTGGCAAACAGGTGGCAGCATCTTCATTTCTCAGTCGAAGTATGCCAAGAGTTTGTTGGAGAAATTCAAAATGGAAGATTGCAAAATCTCATCCATTCCTATGGAGAAGGGGCTAAAACTTTCAGCCAAGTTAGACCACCAATGGTAAATGAGTCTGTGTTCAGGCAACTAGTGAGCAGCCTCATCTATCTTACTGCCACTAGACCTGATCACAATTTCGTTGTGAGCTACATTTCTCGTTTAATGACTGCTCCTAAGGCTGAACACTGGGTTGCTACGAAGCGAGTATTGAGATATGCCAAAGGGACACCTAACTTTGGCATTCTGTATAGCAAACACAAAGATCCTAGGCCGGTTGGCTTTACAGATTCAGATTGGGCAAGTTCAGTTGATGACAGGAAGTCCACTTTTGGGTATGTTTTCAATCTTGGTACAGGTGCAGTCACGCGAACAAGCAATAAGCAACAGGCAATATCTCTTTCCTCGACCAAAGCAGAGTATTGGGGAACAATTAAGGCAACATGTGAGGCAGTATGGCTTCAAAGGAATGCTTGCTGACATGCAAATGTCTCAAGGAGGGCCTTCACCCTTGTTTTGTGATAATCAAGGGGTACTCAAGCTTGCTAAGAATCCAATCTTCCACGAGCGAACCAAGCACGTTGAGCTTCATTGTCACTTCATGAGACAGCTTGTTGAAGATGGATTTGTGATGTTGCAGTATGTTCCAACTGAGGATCAAATTACGGACATTCTCACCAAGTCTCTCAATCCAGATAAATTTGTAATATTTTGAGATAAGCTTGGTGTAGTTAGTAGGATGACCATTAAGGGAGGATATTAAAGTATTATTATAATATTTAATGGTCATCTTAGCTTTTAGTTAGTCAGTAGTTTACTTTCAATTAACTTAGTTTGATTTTGTTAGCTTTTAGTATCTTTCAGTTATTTACTTTAGTTAACGATTGTTTCTTTTTAGAAACATCATCTTGTATTGTATTATTTAAGGAGTTTCCTCTCCCTTGTAAATTAATGAATATCTAATATCAATTATCATTTCAATTCCTTCTTTGCAGATCCACCCTCTGTAGACCCTAATGGAGGTTGTGAATCAAAAGACTATGATAATTGATCAAGTTTCCCAATAATTGGAGGTGCATCAGCACCCAACAAGCCACCTTCAGGCATACCATCGTCAGAAACCACCGGTGCAAAGGAAATGAGATTCGCATTTTGTGCAGCATGTGATGGTGGCAGATCAACCTTCTCTTTGGAAGCAATAACATAATGACTGGATTCGGCCCCTACCCACCATAAGGGCTGATTTTGGCCAGCATTTGCTCGTGTCAATTCTTGCTTCTTATTACACTGGGAGGTAGGTGCGTAGTTGAGTAACAATGCCTATATCTTAAAGCAATCTTTTCATAATCTATCAATTGATGCCATCATCTATTCGCCACCTTCAAAGAGATTTCAATCGGAAGGCTTTTGGATAAGTCAAATTCAACACATAAACGAGCACATGTAGAGTTTTCATAGTTAATGGTTTCTTTGGAAATGCTGTGATATTTTCCAATTCCATTGGCGATTGCCACCAAACATTCGATCTCCCAAAAGTACAAAGGAAGGTAAGGCAATCTTACCCAAAGGAATGGTGAAGAAAAGGTCTCAGCATGAGGGTCAAACGAGGGAAACCATGACTTAATGCATAAAAAATCTCCTTGAAAAAACCAAGGACCGGTGTTGAGAATCAATTCCTTGTCTTCAAATGATTCAAACTCCAGTATGAAAAATCCTTTAGCACAAGGGTATATGTTGATTTCTGCCTCCATTTATTCTTCCCAATTCTTGCTTATCCAGGAATGGAGGTCGCACAATTTTGGCCAAACTTTCAAATATCTACATATTAGAGTGTGATCCCGTAAAAAACTTCTCTATTACATGCAATACTATCGAGGCATATTTCCGGGACCAAATCCAAGTGTCCGATGGAACGAGGGAGACTCTAGAAGGCGTGATAACAGGAAAAAGAGGACACTGAAGGAGAAGCAAATGGCTTTGTAACAGCCTCCAAACACCCACCAAATGGTTCAAAAGCCAGACCCAACGCAGTCTTGTGGTTAGGCTGTGAATCCTTCCCTACAAAACTGCCCGATTTTCCATGAAAACGTGACCCTAAGTCCCACGTTGCATCCCTTCTTGGTGATAAAACCTTTTCAAAAGCGTTGATTTGGCCCGTCGTTATAGGAACTCCATCCTGCGTTGCAAACGGGAGATTAAGCAAAATTTCTGAGGCAAGAAAACCAACGGCCTTCGCAGTGTTGGCCGCGGCAGTTACTAGAGCAAAGTGCGCCATTGGTGTAAAGTTCTTAGAAATATCCATTATCCTAAATCTTGAATAAATCTTGAATGCAAATATTGTTATTCTATTTTTTTTGCATATTGAATTTATTGTCATCTTGTTGCTCTTGGGTAAATTTAGTATTGCACAATCTTTATTAAATCTATTACTCTAAACCCTTATGTCATTTTTTGGACCCTTATCTCTCCTTCCAACCCCCTTTTTCTTGTAAGCATTAGGTTAGTTTTAGTTTAAATAGTAAGTTGACCTTCTCCAAAGGATGTGAGCATCAGCTACTATGTTGACTCCAACCTTGCAACTTTGACCCTCCCTAACCTTGGGTTGTCTGTTTGGAGCAGCCAACAAGTATGTTACAAAATTGAAGAGATTTTCAAAATAAAGCTAAGAACAATAGTTCCCAATCTAATTGGTCATAACCCAATAAAGATAAAAATGGTGCTAAGTTTGACAATGAGCACCAAATCAAACCACCTTAGTGCCAACCTCAAACTTCAATACCAAAGGCCATCTCCTCTACAAAATTGTCTCCTCAAACAAAGAGAGTGAAATTTCCATCACCTAATCGTGGTCATATTAGAGCCTATCTCACATTCTTTGTAATGAAATGATCTAGTGTATAAATTCTTTAATAAAATGTATAGTAAAATCTCATTCTATCTTATATTACACAATATATGGAATTTTTTTCCATAATTTACATTCTTGTTGATTTATCTCATCAATTCCATCATGTTTGGACTTAGGGATGAACCAATGGTGGATAATTGTTCTTTAAATTATTTCATCACACCACCCAACAAATGCCTAAATTCAATGTGCATGATAGATAGAAGTTGTAACATGTTAGGATATAATACTAGATACAGTATTGCATTCCTATAACCAAGGAGGTTTGGATGATTTATAATAGCTTGCCATACATTGCGTGTTAATATGTTCTACAATTCATGTGAAGGAAACTATTAGAATCTCATGCTATTTCATTTGAGGATGTACATTAGAGGAATAAATAGAAGGATATGTGATCAAACACAACTCCTATAGCTCTACTTGATTTCCATATTAGTCTAGATTATAGACAAATAGCTATGAACAAGGAATCAATAAAATAAAACATACTGTGTAATAATCTCAAACAAATACAAACTTACTGGTCAAGGTAAAATTACTTGAAACCAAATACGCAACTTACTTGAAAAAACATTTCAAAATATATTACTATGATGAAAAAGGATGACTAAAATATGCTATCTATTGCTTCTATGCAAAATAAGAGATATAGTACCCCCAAATCTTACCACATACAATGTAATAACCTCAAACAAATACAAACTTGTTCATAAAGGTAAAATTTATTTTAAACCAAATACAAGACTTACTAAAACATTTCAAAATATATCACCCTGATGAAAAAAGATGACTAAAATATGCTATCTATTGCTTCTATGCAAAATAAGCGATATGTTACCCCCCTATCTTACCGGAATTCCTTTATGAACAAGAGCTATAAGCGTCCCAAATAAAGGCTTCCCTGCACAACAAAGTTACTGCTAAAATCAACTCACGAATCCCTGTTCTGAAGCTTGAGAATTTTAACATTATCATTCAAGAAATTTGAGTTTTAAATAAAAACTTCCAACAAGTTTACAAATCACATTACTGTTCTCATCAAGAGTTGCTATTGCGCTTTTGAATGGGCCTGTGCTCTTCTGAGAGGCACTACTGACAGTAGTTCTTTCCACGAGGCAGGCATTTAATTTGCTGCCTTTGGGTTTTTGGTTATCATTATTGTTCTTGTTGTTTGGTTTAAATTCTTTAGGATGATGAGCTCTCTTTCTGCTGAGCTGCTTTGTAGATTATGATTGTTTCATGAACGTGGGTCAAAGGAAAACCAAAAGTTATGTATTTCATATCTTGCTGGAAATTCAAGGAACCCAGACTTGTTTATGTTACTTATTTGTCTAGGAGTTTTAAATATTCTAAAGACTTTCTAGTTTCTACCATGCCATTCTAAAAAGCAAATCTAAGATCCAATTCCCCTTTCTAATTTACTCACCTTTACGAAGCTTGTATACAGTCACATTATTCAGAGGGAAATCCTTTTCAGGTACACATCTTCTAATGGTAATTTATCCACTATGCCTACTTCACAGAACTGAAAGGAAAGATCTACTTAATTCAACCAAAATTCATACTAAATGTTCAGGTTTGCATGGTTCTTATTCATTTCCATAAGGTCTTCTTAAATTACTGTACCTCAATTCAACAGATTTTATCATTTCAAGTATTTTTTTTTCTGGGCACATCTTCAGGACAAGTTCTTGATGCCTGTAGAGAAAGAACAACGATGATATCCTTCAACATTTACTTAAACATCAGAATAGTGTCAGCTCCTTAGAATTTTTCTTTTAAGTACTATCTTCATTATTCCCCTTAAGGAAATGGATAATAGGATTCCAAAAGCCTTCTCACCTTAAGAGAATCATCTCCATTGATATTATTCTCATGTTTTTCCATTTCAAGAGCTTCCATAATCCATTACTTTACACAGTGGTTTCTTCATAGAGATAATTTTAGTGTCCTCAATATAAATATGATGCTTGGAGCTATGCAAATGATCAGCAAGAGTTGATTTCTCCGATAGTCTATGAAGTATATCAGTGCAGTTTCTCTTTGATACTTAACTGGGTGGATGTTCATGTTTCACACATTTAGGGCCTCCCATAACAGCACAAGATTCAGGGCACTCCTTTTCGTGATTGAGGATCCAGTGGATTTTCATCCAAATCAAGCATGTACCTGACGGTGTGCAGAGGTACAAAAGTAATCTCTTAACATTCTTTCTTTTAAAAATCCTTGCCAATTGATCTACGGTGCCAATTCTTTCACATTTAGGGCCTCCCATAACAGCACAAGATTCAGTGGACTCCTTTTCGTGATTGAGGATCCAGTGGATTTTCATCCAAATCAAGCATGTACCTGACGGTGTGCAGAGGTACAAAAGTAATCTCTTAACATTCTTTCTTTTAAAAATCCTTGCCAATTGATCTACGGTGCCTTTTTAAAATATGCATTGGGCACAAATGTATTCTGAAGAGGAACACGTATAACCTTCATGGGAATCATTACTAGTAAGCCTGGTCTCAAACATGGCCTAGAGTACAAGAAGAAAAATTTTCTGTGATTTTGGCCATGCTAGCACCATCTTGCTGTCATCATTATGATGAATATATCTAAATGGCCAGAATTCAAATCTAAATGGTGTCATGTACCTAAACACTGTTACAGAAATGTGATTCACAATTCATATTCAACATGTGCACTCCCCACCAGTTAGTCAAAGTTCAAGATAAGCCATGATATGTGTAATGTCCCCATTTTTAGCACTACACTTTCTAGTGATTGTTAGCCTATTCCCGGATGCCCGTAGGCTAGTTAGAGGCAGAATTAGGGTTTCCAGCTACCTGGAGGTTTCTTTTGAGGATTTAGGGGTTTGCATGTTGGAGTTTTGCAGATTGGTTGTTGGATTCTTTTTGGGTTTTTAGAAAGCTTCGGAGAGATGTGACATGCATTTAATGAAAGTGACATGCATTTCAATCAGGGGTTTGCATGCAAGATTGGTTTTTGGATTCTTTATGGGTTTTCAAAGAGCTTCGCAGAGGTATAACATGCATCTGCATCTAACAACCTTTTCCGGACTTACTATTTTTAGTAAGTTGTGATGGTTGCCCGGTTTGTACTCGAAATACATTTGGAGCCACTTACTATTTTTAGCAATATTTTATTTATAGCAAGTACTATTTTTAGCAGTGCTATTTTTAGCAAGGTTTCAATAGTCCAGTTCAAAGGCTACTATAATGTTCCCGAATTTTCAAACTGACCTTTGGCGGGAAGTGATTTGAAAATAGTGTTTTTTAACACTAACTAAATAAATTAAATAGTTTTGTTGGGCCGACTCCCTCGAGTTGTGCCATTGCATAGTTTGAATTTTTATTTTATTTTTATTCTTATTTTCTCATATGGCCGACATCTTCCATCGGCGTATCTAGTTGATATTTATTAGGATTGATGGCTTCATTCTCATCATCATGGATTTGAGAACTTCTTTGCTTGGTGTGAGAGTGTAGCTGC
>VDFB02043183.1:0-13853 GCA_007258455.2 Sequoia sempervirens
TTAATAAATCAAACCCTATGCTGACTGGTGAATATAATGGTAGTCACCCACAAAAAAATTCAAAACTATTGAAAGCTCGAATATTATTTTTTTCCCAAATAATATAAAATAGCCCTGATTTTTCCTGAAATAAAAAATGGCCTATAACTAAAAAAAATTGCCACAAAGGACAACTAACATGGATGATTTCTTTTACTACAAATTCTACGGATCATACTATTAATTTTGCAAACCCTAAAAATACCTTTGATGGATCCCAAGTTAATGTATCTTGTTTTGATGAATGAACAAGCGATCTTAGGGTTTCAAGGCCTTCTAAAGACAATCGTGAGCTCATACTTGACTCAATCTGCTCTAGAAATCAGCTTAGCCCCCAGGTGGAGCCAAGTAGCCTGTAGTGCAAACCTTCAAGCCTGCAATGAATCTCTCTAACCCAACTTTCTTGATCTTGAGATGAATCTTCAATGGACAAGCTTTGATACCATGTTGAAATAATGGATGCATAATGTCCCTATGAAGTTGCAGCCTTCAAGAGGACCTTTTCCAAGAAGAAATTCACCCACATAGAAAGTGTTGCAACTTAGGCATGCAAATTGAGATTATCTGATTGATCTAGAATATGATTACAAATGTACAAATTCCCTAAATATATATGCAAGAGTGAGATACAAGATGCATTATGATGCTTCCATGTGACAACATGTAAACCCTAACTAACTACCTAGGGAATGATGAACTGATTTAGATAAGTTCTAGATGATATTCTAGAAGGAATCTTATTTCCTAAATACATGGAAAGGGGGATGACCCCATTATTAATGATTTTCCTAATAATGCAACCTAGGAATTAATTAAATATAATGCCTAAGTAAACTTATGCCAGTGTAATTAAATAATTAATTACTCCAACAACATTAACTTAAGCGAATATTCATAATGCATTTTGTTGGTCAATTTAGTAGCAAATCACTTTATAAACAAAATTTACAATGGGTTACAATTGTTATTATTTTTTGTTAAGTTTCACCATTCTCATGCTTCGAATGTAGAGTGTTGTTAAGAAGCCGCTAACTTCTTTGATGCATTTCGTTTGTTGAGCTATTATATGAGAATTATTTATTATTTACAATGTATTCGGATATCAGGTGCAGAGGATTTTAAAATACATTGTGGGATCACCCTCTCGGGTTTTGCAGAGCCCAAAGTGCAGGAGGAAAGCATTGTTGATTTCACTCGTTCGTTGGCCAATCCCTTTGGGTTGCTTAGGATTGGAATTGGAAATTTCATAGGCAATTTTGAAGATCAACTTGGTTCTTAAAAACAACCAACAATTCCATTATAAGTACATATAATTTGGCCATAGTTTATAATCCATTCACATACAATCAAACCTCCCTTGACTTCAACTCCCACACAATGTTGTGCACCAACACTACTTCCACTATGATTCAAGTATTGGTATGCAACATGTTTATTGAGATTGTGATTTCACACTTTTGATTCCATATTTTGGATAACATATCTATAAAAATATTTTCCTCTTTTATTTTTCATTTTTAACACTCTATTTGAAACTTTATTTGTCCATCATGAACCTAGATATATGTGGTAAGAGTCTACTCCATGCTAAGCGTCTCAATGTGCTTTTTGATTAGCAACATATTTACCCAATATTCAAGTTGCTTGATAAATATTTTCTAGTATGGAGTGAGAAACTTACGTGAAGCTTCTTTAGTAGAAGTTTAAGTGAATACAATAAACTCTAAGATATACTTTCTAACTATGCCCTAGAAAATGGTTTCAACTATGTGCAACAATACAATTATCTAATTATTGTAGATTTATGAGATTCTTTGGCATCCTCTCAACTACTCTCTTGTTCACTATCTTCTATGCTCCAATCCAATTTGAAAGTCATCTAAGCAAGTGTTTTAATAACTTTGCAAATAACACGTCTTATAATGGATCAAGCAATATAGTATCATTTGGTAGCATAAAAATGATGTGCCAATAAGGGCCATCTTGTGCACAAATTCAATCTTTCTATCAAACCACCAATTGCTTTTTTTGCATATAGCTTACTAAAGAATACCTCACACATTTAGTACATATTTCATGAGAGAATCCCAATGACAACCAGAATGATAATCAAAATCCTTGTACATAATGACTAGTACTTAAAACCCTATACATTGTTATACCAATCCATAAAATTGCTCACTTTAAAAATCCTAATGCCCTTGAACAAACTTGCACACTATAAAATAAACCCAAAAACCAATCCTAAAAATATTAAACACTTAAAAAAATCATAGCAAAATCTATTAGAGCTTGAAAACCATATTAATTCTTCAATAAAAAATCTACAAATCCAACCCTATACAATCCATGTTTAAATATAGTAACCCTATACAATCCATGTTTAGATAAAGTTTATCGAAACACGTCTTCTAAGAAATCTATTCTAATTTTCACTTTTATGTATTTCAAGCGCATTTAATTACAAACTCAATTAATATCGTCATTAAATTCGAATTCATACAAACCTGGCACCGACAATCATGCAAATCAAAAACCAAAATTCTCGCCATAAGAATCTACGCATGTTTAGATTATCAAATCTTATGTCAGATGCAATCACTTTATTTATTCGAAATCTTTGTAGCAACATTTGGGTTATTAAAAAAGAATTAAAATTGTAAGGACTATTTCAAGCATGAGAAGTGATGCAGACTCGACAAGTGTTTACAACCTAACTCTGAATCTATCAACGTAAACTCTAGATTTCAGGAAAGGGAAAAGAAATATTTTTAAAAAATGGACTTCACTAGAATATTAAATCTGATTATATGGCGACCTTAAATGGTCAAAATCTTAAATCACAAATTTTGAATGCCATAGCCTAATATACATGCTGTAAACTTACACCCTAATTAAGATGCAATTAGAATTTTAAACCTTGATGAAGAGTAAACAATTCAAACTTAAATAAAAGATAACATTATGGAAAATTCACGGTATCGTTGGAAAAATTGACTGTAAACAGTTCATCTTCATGACAAATTCATTTCGTTGAAAATTCACCACTAGCAATTCAGGGTCATGGATAATTCATCACATTAACATTTTTTAATATATATTTCCAAGACCTTTGAGATTTTCTATGAATTATCCACGGGGATGAATTGTTGATGGTGAATTTTCCACAAGATGAATTTGTCATGGCGATGAATTGTTGGGAGTGAATTGTTGGGGTGAATTTTCCTAGAGCCCATTATCTAATAAAAAACCTAGAACTCATTGATAGTAAAAACATAAAACTTACTATTGCATCTAAACATACAAATTCTAACAATAAATTAAATTAATGAAGAATAAACAATTGAATTTTATACAAAGAAGAACATTATCCAATAAACAACCTAAAATTCATTAATAATAAAACTATAAAATATAACTGAACCAACCATTTAGATTCTCACAATAAACTAAGAACAATATTTAAAACTAAAACTATCTATATATATATATTCCTTTGACCTGAAATGTTTTTCACCAAGGTACTGGTAATAATATCAAAATATTTAAAATTAGAACTATCTATATATACTCCTTTCACTTGAAATGTTCCTCACCAGCCCGAATTTGATCTACTCCCCTTTGAGCTTGTCATATGAAAATTTTGTGACGGTTTGTTCATTTAAATACCTGTCATTTTACGTTTTATGAAAAAATTTAACTGTCAAAAAAAAATTTAAAGTATCTAAAAAATCAATATATTAGTAATCTATGAAATATTATTTTATAAAATAATTATGTTAGAAAATTTACAAATTTTAGAAACTATGCATACACTCAATTAGTAAATCCAATTGCATATAATAAATTTTATTGATAATTAAATAATTATATATATGTAATTTACATTTTGACAATGCATAGAGTATTAGATTAAGAATAATTATATTGCACAATATGATTGTTTTTTCCATATATTTATTCTCTAATTTGTAAAATTGTATTGCTATTTTGACTATAAATTAATTATTATTGATTTCATATGTGTAAATATCATAAAAACACATTTAAATATCAATTTCAAATCAAATCTAGCAAGAAATAATTATATAAAATTAAAAATAGTTCAATCGGCAAATTGATCTATCTAAAATCATATTTAAATATCAATTTCAAACCTATTTAGAAACAATTATATAAAATTAAAAATACTTTAATCCTTATTCAACTCATTATCTAAAATTTCAACATGCTCACCAATAAAACACAAGTAAAATAAATCAAAGTTGAATCACTGTAAAATAAATGTTATTGAAAAAACAATGCTATAAAGTGAAATTAGCTATTATTGTTCAAATTTTTTTATAGTTTAATCTTAAATTCACCTATTTAAAAACACAAATTATTTGTAAAAGGCAAACAAAATTTCAACATGCTTACCAATAAAACCAAATGTTCTATTGAAAAAAATCAAAGCTAAGAGTCATTGTACACAAAATGCTATAAAATAAATGTTGTTCAAAAAACAATGCTATAAAATAAATGCTTTGAAAATACAATGAGAATTTGTGCTATGTTGTTATTCATAAGAATATATATATATCTTAAATATATATATCTTAAATATATATATTTAGAAATAGATCTTAAATATTAAGTTTATTTTTAATTGTAACAAGAAGTTTCTAAATTATGTAGAAAATAAATCTTGTTAAAATATTTAAAAATTTAAAAATCAATTATATTCTATTTTGAAAATATTTTGAATTAATATATATATTTTTATAATAAATATTATAAATCATATATATTAATATAAAGCAATGATAACTATTAGTAAAAATGTCAAAATCTTTAAAAAATTAGAAAGAACTATATTTAATCTTAAAAAGATTCTATTCTCAACAGATTTTGAATTAATAAATATATTTATAATAAATCATATATATTAATATAAACTGAAATTAGAAAGAATTATTCCAATTTCCAATTATAAACTAATTTATATTTTTATTATAAACATTATTTTATATATATATACAATAATGTTTTACGGTTTAATAATAATTTGAAGTGTCATATTTACGGTTATATAAAAAACGTGAGCAAGTCAAACAATAATGGCCTAATAAATTTTAAAGTTGTAATATACGGGTCCAAAATGCAAAAACGTCAAATAGACCATCAAATTCAGCCTCGTTCCTCACCAAGGTACTGGTAATAATATCAAAAATATTAAAAAACATCAAGATTTGACATCACCCAACTAGATTTGATTGTTGTCACGGCTATACAAAACATTGTTATGGGTGGGAGCGGGAGGTTATATGAGGTTGCCACATTGCAGGATAAGCCTCTCAAGTATACAAAAGGAATTCCATTGTCTGGCTAATGAGTGTAGTTTTGACTTGAGTTAAAGAGGCCTAGATTAATGGGGAATCTTATTCTATAATTAGGCAAGACAAATACTAAAGCCAAAACAGTAGTTGTTGCCAGTTGTAACCTAGAAGTAGAAGGCATTTAGTTCACAAGCACTGCTCTCACCCTAAAATCTCACGTACACGTCACTGCTGAGAAACTGAGTGGGCACGCCACATGTTTTATATCCGGTCAGGTTTAACGATTAAAACCCAACCGCCACGGTGGATCTTTGCAGCAGATTACACGTTTTTAAATAATGTGGATAGAATTTTATGTTTTTCTAACGATGGGAATGTATTTTCATATGCTTCTAAAACGGTTTTACACTTATTTTGGTACTCTTGTAAATGCAAGAACTGGTGCTCAATTTGTCTTGTTTTCGATATGAATTTGTACTAAATAAACTTATTTTATATCTATTTTATATCCATGGTTCTAGAATAGGATCAATTCTTTTAGATTGGACTGAGCCAAATTTATGGTCCTATTTTTTTAGACTCAACTATAATTATAATTTAGTCTTTTTAATTTAAATTCCACTTTTTTACTTTTAGTTATTTTTTTCAATTTTTTAAAATCGTTTATTGACTTACATATTTCAAAACATATTTGAGTTGGTCATCTAAGTTCTTATATCTAAAGATAGTGTTAGGTTATTAATTTACATCAAATCATCTTATCATAAAATCTCAATTCACATCATTATAAAGCATTATCATAAGCTCACATGACCATTACATCAAGAGATATTACATCACATCATCATCCTAGTCACACAAACTTGCTTGGTTTGTTTTACTTATTATATATATACAAAAGGGGTTAATTTGTTATCAATAAAATTTTAAATCTTCCCTCTATACTCAACAATTCACCTAAGGTCCTTTTTCATGCCACATGTTTTCATGAAGATTTACTAACAGACACACTTCATAAGCTCTCAAGGATATTCCTTAGGTTAGTCATCAACTCATAAAAATATAGATATAGTAAATTATTAGAGCAATTAAATTGATTATTACTTACGAAATATAAATTTGAAATTAAAAATAAAGGAAGAGTTAATAACAACACCAACAATGGCCACAAGAGATATAATGTGGAAAAAAAATTATGGGTGAAAAACCCACCAAAATGTGAGTCACACTCACTTAAGTACTCCATAATGACATCAATACAAATGATCTCAACTCATAGGTCATCCAAAGATTCTCACAAATAATTGAAAACCCTTTCCACTTGACTAATTTACAACTCTTCACTAGACTTTGTGTCCCAATACAATAAAAAATATGAGAATAAATCTCACAAATAGCTCCCAATACAAGAGTCTAGAAGCTCCATGTATGCTCAATGAAACATTAAAATGTGGGGTAGCCCTAAGTTTAGTACTCATGACCTAGGGTACATTCCATCATTTCTAGGATTTCATTAGGATGCAAATCAACAAGATGTATAGATTGACTTTCAACCTCCAAGGTGAGTCACTCAAACTTGGATATGATCCTTTTGAGTCTTAGAAATGATTTTGAAATGATTAACCTAATTTGACTAAATGACCTAATATGATAAATATAATTTCCTAAATATAAACAAATGGAAATGAAACTTTGCAAGTGGATTTGGAAAGTGTAGAGTAATGTATACCTATCACCAAAAGTTGGATTTGAATGTTGTAGCAGGACTGGGTCACCCCCAGGTGACTGGGTCTTTATGAGCCTTTCTAAAACATGAAATTTTGATCTTGTAATCCTTTGTCTGCTCTCTATTCTTGTACCTATAAATCTTTGTCTTTGGATCTAAACCTATGATAAATTTGCAAAATAAATTGTTTGGGATTTCCTCAGTCAAACCCCTATTTTGGTAATTAAACCTAAAAAAAAACAAATATTTGATAAAATATTGTGTGTGTAAGCCTTAACGTTATGTGCATCTAAGTTTGTTATGAGCTAAATGCAAAGAAACCCTACTCAGTATGATCCCTATATGACAATGATAAGATTCAATTAGGGATCTAAGTCAAAACACCCTAAGTAAATCTAGAAATGCAATGCTACCTTGTTGTAGGCTATAACTAAGATGAAGTGTGAAGACAAGAGCACCAAGGAAACAAGTCATTAGGTAGAGGGAAGAGGCCAAATGCATCTCCCAATCCTAGAATTCATTATGCTCTTCCATAAACTTCAACATTCAATCATGTGATAAAGCTTGACCAAATCTACAAATGAAATTGAAGACCTGCAATCTCAAGTAATGTTTCTCTAAGACTCTAAATTTTTCTTGCTTGAATGTTTTTTCTTATGTCCTAGTTTTGAAATGATCAAAAGACTAGGTATTTATAGGTATTTCTCTAATTTCCCAACATTTAGATCTCGATAGTCAAAATTTACAATTTGAATTTTGAATGTTAAAATGCCACCAACAATCCATTAAAATTTGGATCTTGGCTAAAAAGGGGGACCCAGTCACCCATGGGCAACTAGGTCCTAGCCCAAATTTCTAGGACAATTGATCGGGGACAACTTAATGATTCATTGTTCAATGTTGGTTTCAGTGTCAACAAATGATAAAAATAGGCCTCAAAATGCATAATAAAGGGAATTAGGGTCTATTTAGGAAGGGTTGAAAATGCATAAATGCAAGAGTCGCTAAAATAGGTCCAAACTAACACTAAAATAGGTCAAAACTAAGCCTGAAAATGTAGGTGTATACAATTTTCTATGCTACAATTAGCCCCCACTTTAGCAGCCATATGACAATACATGCATATGCAAGCTAAAGTACTAAAAGTGAATCATAATTCATAAAATGATACTCATATGTATGATTTATTTGCAATGGGAGAATGAAGCCCCCATTTTAGTTATCTACAAAACCAAAATGTTAGGGACCACATCTTGCAAAACTAATTTATTAGTTGTTCAAAAATAATCTTATACTTTCAAATAACCATTTCAACTTCTACATAGAGCCCAATTCGAGGGTAGATGTAATCCCCCTGATTCCACTTTATTTATGGAGGTGGAATTAGGGTAGCAATCTAACCACATCGAATTGCTAGGTTTGGTGATGGAAATGCTTACAATAGGGTTATGAGATCACAAATCCATCTATTGGTAAACATTAGATAAGATCGGAGATGGAACCATGAATCCAATGCAACAGACGACATCAAAATTGAAGTTCTCTAGCCCCCATAATGATGATTTGAGTGAAAATGTATTACTAGAAAATTTTAGTATATGTTAGTGCAAAATCATGTTTTTGACCATCATTTTCACATTTACCATTTGAAGATTCTAAGATAGATACCTTCGTGCAGAGGAGTGAAGATGTTGAGCTAATGAACATACCAACCCCTACATCTTGAGGTCCTTCAAGAAGAGGTTGCAAGCGACACCATCACACCAGCTGTGAGTACCTTGTACCTTCTCCTTGTGATTTATCTCAATATTCTACACTATTTTTAGCATTTTCCAAAAATCATGGCATCCTTGTCCTCTTTTGATGACCCTATCCCAAATTGGTGACCCTGTCCCAATTTGGTAACCCTGTCCTAGACCCCCTATCCAAAAATGGTGACAGTGTCCAAAGCCATTTTTGTTCTGCTTTTAACTATTTATTTGACTATTTTTTCTATGTCACTGATGATTTCCTTTGTGTATTGAATATAATAGACTTAGTGATCTTGGTGTCCATCATTTCCCAAAGTGCAATTTTTTTATGAACCTATTATCTTTGTTGGAAATAATAATCTATGATAATCCAAAGTGAATCCAAAAATGACCAAAGAAAATTTTTCATTTTCTTTTGTTGAGACACTTTTCTTGTAGGATACCATGATGACCATTTTTAAAATCTATCTATCACCACAGACATAGTCATGACAATATTTTATAGTAGGAAGGATTGAAATCAAGTCCACTAAATCTTATTGCTAAGGCCTATTAGGGGTAGGAAGAGGCATATAACATCCTACCTTATGATCTTCAAGATTTTCAATGACACATGTTGTACAAGATCGAATATAGAATTGATATCATGTTGCATTTTAGACAAATAAAAATACCTTTAAAGAACTTCAATAGTTTTTCCTATGCCAAAGTGTCCTACAACATAACTGTAATGTGATTTCCATATCATTTTTTATCATCCCAAAATAGGACCACATATGTGACCCACTTGAAAGATAATACCATCTTTGAATTAAAAACCAAGGACTTGGTTACCTCCTTTGATCATGTCATGAACATATAAAAAATAAGCATCAGTTACATATAATTCGGGTCAAGTTGTTTGGTGGCCAAAAGAATCCAACAACATGGTAAGTGTTGAAATTAAAGTTCTACTCAAGCATTTTGAAACCTTTTTATTGCATCCCTTCTTGTTGTGAATATTAATGTCAAATTATTGTAGTTAGTCTGACCATCTTTGATGCCTGTCATTTTGCAATTTCCCTTGTGTCTACAAGAATTACAATAGCTTGTGGTATATATGAATGATAATATATTTTCTTGAAATATAATGCTTCCATTTCTTGCAAGCTTGCACAATAGAATACATTTCTTTGTTATGTGTAGGATACATCTCTACAATATTATAGAATGTTTCACTATGGTAGGTAATTGGAGGACCATTTTGTGTGAGTATTGCCCCAAGAGCATACTCAAAGGTACCTATCTTAATTTCAAAAGGTTGTTGCATGTATATAAGTTCCAATACTAAATTTTAACATAACCTTTTCTTCAATTCTACAAATTATCTTTGTTTCACTTTTGTCTAAATAAACTTTTTTTGACTCCTCCTTTGAGTATTTGGTTCATAGGCCAAGCCAATTGTGAGAATCCAAGTACAAGATTCATATAAGAATTAACCAATCCTAAAGACTTTGGAGTTATTTTATTCTTTTAGAGGAAGTCAAATATTTGATAACTTGAATCTTTGCAGGATCAACATGAAAACCCTCACTATCCACAATGTATCCCAAATTTTGAATGCTTTCCATACCAAATTATCACTTTTCTCTATTAGCATAAATTTTGTGTTGTTATAGGGTTGAGAGAACTTGGTCAATGTGTTGTAAATTCTCATCCCATGTCTTGTTAAATATGAGTATGTCATCTAGATGGAGCACAACAAAATAATCAATGAAAGGCCTAAGAGTATCAATCATCATTCTCATAAAATTTGTTGGGGAATTTGTCATCCCAAAAGGCATCATCAACCATTCAAATAGTCCCTCTTTGGATTTGAAAATAGGTTTCTAGATATCTGAAATCGAATGATATTTGTTGATATCTTGATTTCAAATCAATCTTGGTGAAAAAATTAGCTCCCCTTACCTCGTCCAAGAGATCACCAATACAAGGAAATGCATACCTATTTTTCATAGTGATCTTGTTCAAATATTGGTAATTAATACACATCCATCATGTTCCATCCTTATTCTTAGCCAAAAAAATTGGACTACCACACGGTGATGCACTTGGTCAAATATGAACCTTTTCAATAACTCTTCAATTTGTTGTTTAATCTCATAATTCTCCAAAATTGATCTTTTGCATTGTAGCCTATTTGGCAATGGTGTCCTTGAGATTATGCTAATTGAATTTGTGTACTCTATTTTTCTATTTTCTTCTATTATTTGATTATATCTAGGATTTCTAATTTTTATTATAGTTCATCACATTTACATGGTGTTTCCTTCCTCATTTACACTAAGATTTTACTTCAAATTTATAATCATTCTATTTGGTTCTTCCTTTGTAGTCACTTATCATTATTGGATCTAATATCTTTGATATTGTACCTATCAAATTTTATAATATTTTGACACAAGTCAAGGAACATGCACCACATTCCCTTGTTTCATCTTTAATTTTCCTATAACTTGACAAGGGGATCTATCTCAATATTCTAAGCATCTTCCAAAAATGCAAGTTACTTATCTCTTGGTTTATATACACTCTTTTTATTATTGTTTCTTCTTTCAAAGTATATTTTATTTACATTTCTTTTTTTCTTTTTAACATGTTTTGTCTTGTTTCTAGTCCTATATTCACATAGTAGGTAGTATTAAAGTAGTTGGGGATAGTATTTCATTGGAACTAGTTTACTTATTCACAAAAAGAAGAAAACTCAATCCTATTTCTTATGTGGTGATTGCCACTATGTATATCACTTGCCACTTATACCCAACCATGCCTTTTTAATTATGCATGTTATGAAACCCACCTTGATAATTGTCATATTGATGTGGCTATCATAGTATTGATCAAATTCCACCTATATAGTGTTAATTTCATCCTTATATGTAAGGATATAGTGATAATACCAGAGTATCTTGGTTTGGGAGGTACATATTTAATTTGAGTTAAATTCATATTTTTATTTTTATTTTGAGGAGTGATATATTGGCCATCATGATCCTTTTTAGGTACATTACTTTTTTAATCTGCATGTTTTCTCTAACTATGTCTTTGTTTCATTGACTTCTCATTTAACATTATTATTTTTATAAATTATGTTTTATTAGGTACCTTGCTATCTAATCTTATTTTGGAAGTATTTTTACTCAACTTTTTCTTGTGATTTGCATTTTTAGCTCAATATTTTATACAAATATATATTTTTCTAAGCACTACATAATGGCATAGGTTGTTTACTATTCTATTGTTTGGTTATACCTTTATCATTTTGGTTCATTTTGGACACTATAAAACTCACTTGCATAGAGATAAAGTGTCGTAGTTATAATTTCTAGGAGTTCATCAAACAATTAGTAACAAAGGGGTTATGTTTGTATCTTCTTGATTTGATTTCTTTTAATGGATAATTTCTAAATCCCTATCTTAACTCCATATAATTACTCCACATTGGAAAAAAATAATATGGAATCATTGAAGCAAATGTAAGGAATCTTGGTTGTGGTAAATATGTAGATGAAATAAATCTTGAACCATAGATACTAAAGAAAAGGATAATTAGGAAGACAAACATGAGTTGGAAAAAAATAATATGGAATCATTTAAGCAAATGTAAGGAATCTTGGTTGTGGTAAATATGTAGATGAAATAAATCTTGAACCATAGATACTAAAGAAAAGGATAATTAGGAAGACAAACATGAGGAAGATATTGGTATTATTTACTTACTTTTGTTTGTTGATCTATAATTTCATCTTGAAATTTTTGAACACCTATGGAGTCTTGGGACACATTTATAAAATTATATAAAAGAAGTAATTAGATTAGGGGCTATCAAATAGATACTACTTTGATGAATCTTGATCCCAACAATTTTGATGGCATCTCAGACTATATCACAAAAGTTAAACAACTATGAACATAGCTTAAAGATTACAACATTAATAAAGAGGATATATAGTTCATTCTAAATGTGTTATCTAAGCTTGGTATAAAGTATCTAGTTTTTGTTTTTGGATTTCACACTCACCAACTTTATTTGGAAGCTAAATATGTTATACCTAATTTTTGTGTATTTTATAATTTTATAATTTTCTAATTCATAATCAATAAAAAATGTTTCAAATAGGCACTAAGAAGTCTTCTAAGACAATAAATAGTGACTTGTAAACCTAAAGGATAAAATGAATCTAAACATCCTAAAAAGAAACAAAACATAAACCCAAAAAATCCACAAAATATAACACACTATCATCATATAATTCAAAAATGTTTTCCTCGACATGGGATTCATCTAAGGAGGGGAATCCATAAAATTAGTGTTATATAAAAGAAATTAAAGATGGAATTTATCTTTCATAAACTAACAATATCTTATTGTTTTAAATTTTCTCACAAGGTTAATTTTCTTCCTCTTCTATGATAGATAAATATAAAGGGAAGGAACTTGTTTCTATTTTAGATTTAATGATATGGATCCTTGATTCTAAATCTTCTCATCTTATTACTCTATGATAGGATGTGTTTTCCTAGTGTGAGATTCATTATATTTCACATTCTTATTACTAATTATTTACATGAGTGTATGTGGGAGAAGGTCTATTAACATGGGTAGAGGATCATTCAATAATATTTTCTGAGTTCCTTCCGTATGAATTAATACCCTATCTATTTATATTAGATTGCATATAGCATGGAAAATAAGAACATTGAGTTTACACCTAATTCTATGATCATTCAATATTTATAGAGTAGTGATATCATTATAATTGGGGAGGTAGGTGATTATTCTAGATTGTATTCCTTCTCAAAAATTTATTATGATGCTCCATATGTTTATTTTCATACATAGGAATCAGGTGTGGACAATTTTAACAATTTTTAGGATGTGTAATATTTTAATCTTAACATTTAATTCCTAAATCATTGGTTGAGGCTATAGAGACATGTGTTGTGACTCCATCATCACCTTCTACTATCTTTATAGAG
>VDFB02043184.1:0-45341 GCA_007258455.2 Sequoia sempervirens
CAATTCTGCTTTTCCTTGAGAAATCTTCAAGAATTGACCATTGAAATCATTATTTTCGCCACTGAAATGACCATTTAAAAGTATAATTGTTGTCGTGAAACGCTTCTCCACCGTGAAATGCCTTGTTCTGAGTCTCTGATTCAGGTTCTGATCAATGAAACTGCCTTTGACTGACAAAACATTAACAAAACTGCATGCTTGATATTGCCCAAAAACTGTATTTTACATCATTTTAGCAAGGTTTAGACTATTTTATGCAAAATGCCTTGATGAAGCAAAAAATTTGGTTTGGGTACAACAATTTGCCAGTATACATCTTCCTTTGAGAACAAACTCTTCCACTTGATCTCTCAAGTGTTTGCCGTATGTTATCAATTGTTGATGATTTTGTTCTGCGGGGAGATCTAACAATCCTGCTGGTAAGGTTGAGACGTTTGGGGTGCCATGCATCAAGCTGATTATGTATGACCTTAGTTGCTGATTTTCAGCCTTTAAGGCTGCTTTTTCTTTTCCATCCTTAGCCATTCTTTCTTGTGCGCTCACCGAAGCTATTCTGAGAAGGTCTGCCTCCACTTGTCGTGTAGTCTTCCCGAGGTTAAGTTGAGACAATGTGTAGTCTTCCACTTGAACCTCGTGTATGCTTTTCTCTACTAGTGGGGCAGCAGTCTCTATGATAATTTCACACTCTGCATTCCTCTCTGTGTGAACTTGCCTCTTCAACTTCTTCACCGGTATGTCTTGTGGGACATGGTCGAATTCGGTGAACTCAAGTTCATAGGAGGGTTTTTTGCTCTTTCTCCTTAGGAAGCCTTCAAGCCAAATGGAATCTCGGCGATCTTCACTAGGAGGAATATGAGGCCCTTGAATGCCCGATTTGTGAGACTGTGCTGGAGCAATGTCTCTCGGTGGCGAATCTAAGTCAATGAGTACTTGCGACTGCTGTGATGGTGATGATATTGGTGGCTTTGTTTCCATAACAGGCACCGTTTCCGCTGCTGCTTCTGTTGCTGTTGATTCTGCTACTGGCTCTTCAACAACTATTGCTATTGGCTCCTCAGCAACAACTTCTTCTGGTTCAGGAGTAGCAGTCCCTATTCCTTGCTTTGGGGCAGCAACGCTCATGATTATCTCAGGACTATGTGTGGTTTTCTCCACAGGTGTTCTCTGTGTTCTGGGCTTTGTAGGCTTCGACATCCTCATCCCTTGGGGAGGATTGCACCATTATACGCCTAGGTTTCCTTTTTGGTAGAAGGTGGTGGAACACGTAAGCTGACTCTGATTGCAGTAGGGAATGCATTGTTCTTGCTGTGAGATAGGAGTTGGCTATTTCTAACCAGCACGCCAGGTTTGTTTTACCTCTATAGGCGTGTTTTTCCTTGGCATACCAATCCACTCTTAGAATTGGTTGAGATCAATGAATCTGCCGAAGAATGAGGGAGATAGCTTCAACTTCATGACCGGATAAATTTTCCGTGTTTTGACGTGAAATCAGCAATTTATAAGTCTGGAGCCTGTAGTTCCTTCTCCGCTGCTTCCATACTTTCCGTCTTGACAATTTACCCAATAATCTTCCATAGAAGACTTATGTGACGAGTGTTGCTCAAGATGTGCTGCATAGAGCCCTCTGGGATCATAGGACCTTCTCTCAATGAGGTACTTGAGATTAAGCCTCACCATTTCCTGACTCATCATCTTAGCATCTATTGCGAATCTGCATCTATAGAGTCCCATTCCAACGGGAAAGTTTATAGCTGTCTTCTTCTTCAAGCACAAGTAGACGTGGACTTGGGACAACTGTCTCAGAAATTCCATGAAGACTACCTTATCTGAAGGGTATCTTGGTAGCATGGCGGGGTGACCAATGTAGCCATACACGCGTATGTAGGAGAACGTAGGGAATTGGATGAACCAATCCGCCCAATCCGCCATTGCCTCTCTGGCTGTTTGTGAAATACGCACGTGCATCTCATGGTCTAGCTCACGTACGGTGTGCATAATGAAGTGATCACTCGTTCTTTTGAAGTGTCGCTCCGCTTGAGTAAACTCAAGACGTGTAAAATGTTAGTGAACCTTCTGCACACCTAAGGTTCCCACATTGTTCAATATCCTGAAATCACCTTGGAAGGCAATCAGGTATACTAGGTAAGAGCACATGTGGAACCTATGAACTTCTAGATACCCAGTGATTTGTCGGTGGAGTGTGTCACTAATCAGAGTGGCCCAGTCATAATGTTCCCATTTGCTAATGATTTTCGCAATGACGTAAAACATCCATGCCTGAAAATGATTGCCATCCTCTTCTCCAGTGATTCTTTTGAGTAGAGTGATTAACACTACGTACTCATCTTTACATTCTCCTCGTCCCACCAACTTAGGCAAGTTTGCCTTTGTCACTTTTAGCCATTTTTCAGCTATTATCCTTTGACATTTGTCTTTGGCCATCTCAAATGCCTTCTCGCATTCTGTCACTGATATGACTTTGCTGTTAGGACATGATGGAATATCAAAACACCTTTCGATATCCTGAGGCTTTAGACTGCAAACAATTCTCCCATCTGCTGCTCTGATTTCTCTGGTGGTAGGATTGTAATGCTTGACACAAGCGATTACAAGCTCCACGCTTTGTAATGTGATGGGAATGGATGCGGCCTGTAGCAACCCGGATTCTTCAATATTCTGTAATGTGATCTGATTCATGCCTTCCAGCTGCTCCAAATCAACTACTGGATTTACTTGATGTAAATTTGTGTCAACTGTTTTCAAGTAATCATGGAATAGGGCCGTCTTGGTCCCGTATTGTACACGAGATTCATCTTGAAAACTCAAAGATTGTAAACTTGAACTTGTTGAGATGATTTTGGAAACCCGAAAATGGCCCTGTCGAGAAGTATTTTTCGGAAAAATTACGGCACATGGGTTTTGTTAGTGCTTCAATCTTTGAACAAGCCCAGTTCCTCAAAATTTTGATTTTGAAACTTTTCGGAAAAACCCCAAAATAGGGGCAACAAGTTTGCTGATTCTGGAAAATCTGACGAGATGGGTTTCACTGGAAAATTATGCTGAATCTACCTAGTTCATCTGATTTGATGTAGCCTGTTGCTTTTTTTGTAAAATGTAAGAAAACCTAAGACAAGAAGAGAGGAAGTAGATAGAAGATGGATTGGAAGTTTTTATCTGACTCCTTGAGAAAATCTGTCTCTGAATCCAATCCTCAAATTAGCAATCTTCTTCTGTTTCAGATCTGCAAGAAAAATTGAAGAACGGATGAAAACCTTGTCTAGATCTGTCAATGGCGTCCTTGAGAGCTTATGGCTGTTCTTGATCGTTAACCTGCAATGAAATAATGAAGTAGGACACCTATACTTAGATTATATAGACTCAAGCCTTAGATCCACAAGTTTGGGGACCTAACTCATGATCAAAAGTGATTTTGGCTTGATCTGAAGTTCAAAAAGGTGATTTCCACTGATTGTGGAGTGTTTTAGCCAAGTTTAACTCAAAAGATCTTGACTTTAGTCAACAACTTGACCTTTGACTTCTTTTAGGCGTCCCTTTTGAGTTTTGCAAGTTTTTTATTATTTTCTCTCCTGAATGACCTCAGTTTGATCCTGAATCTGGTTTGATCTGTTGATCCTGAGATGTTGCTGACACATTCACTGCTGAGCTGGATCTATCCTGAAGAGAATTGCCTGGGAGACATGATGGTAAAAAGCTGAGTTCAGGGCATCAAAAGAAAGGGCGCCTTTTCCAAGAAAAGGCGTTTTTGCTTGTGCCTTGGTAAATTTTAAATCTTCGTTCTTCGGCTTTTTGAAATGACCTCTCATGCCTTGATCTGAATTTCTCGTTGATCGGAGAATCAGATGTTCTTGTTTGATATCTTGTCAGGTATCCAACTCTGTTTCGCCAAAGATGACTGGACTTGGAAAATCCAGAAGTCATTTTAGGGTTCCTTTATTCAAGGGCGCCCCTCATTGGAAAGGGCGCTTTTGTCCTTCAACATGGTTATCTTCATCTGAAAACTTCCCTACTTTGATCCTGATTATTTGTTACTTGCCTCGTCAGATGCCTATGCTTGCAGTTGCGTTGCTGAGATCTACCTAGGCTAAGAAGATTGTTTTGGGAGGCCTTTGGTCTTTTGTCAGCATCTAAAGGTCCAAAAAGAAGGGCGCCTTTCTTTTGAAAAGGCTCTTTTTTCTTTGATCTTCACCTTTGACATTCATTTCCTGCTATTTCTTTAACTGCCTCTTTTCACTTCGTCAACAACTGCTTATGATCAACTCATCAGATGATTTAGCTGTTTGTTTCGTTGTCGAGCCAGCAAGCAAATGCTGATGATGACTGCCTTGGATGATCTAATAGACTGCATTTGACCTTTAAAGATCATGGGCGCCCTTGCTTGAAAAAGGCTCTTTTCAACATGTGAACTTGTCTCTCCTTCGTAACGTTTCCAGAGTTAGTCAAAATTTGACCTTTTTGGGTTTCAGGAATCTCCTTCATCAAACAACATCATTTTAGACCTTTTCCGCCATGGTTGCGTTGTTGAAGCTTTTGAAGCTTAGCTTTCAGCACCTGGTACTCGCCAATCTACCATTAATGGCTGTGGAGCTCCTAACTTTGTTCCTGAAAATAGAAATAGACCCACTAGAGTAAAACATGCCTTCTGATGATTCTGACTTGACCGATGTGATTGTGAAGCCTTTTAATCCTATCAAAATCATTTTCAATCGTTTCTGGGAAGGTCCTATTTTCGGGGGTTTCCCTGAAAATAGGGGCGTAAAATCTTGATTTTCAATTTTTTAGAATTTTGCACGTGTTCCTTGACAGAAACCCACAAAGACCCTATGTTTGGTTTGACCTAAAACAGACTTTTAACGGCATTTTAACAAGATTTAGCTCAAATTATATAGAATGCCAAAAAATTTATTTTGGGTACAACACTAGTTTTTAGAGTTTCGCTTTCACGTAACGGTTTCATGAGGTCATCATTTTAAGAGTTTCAAGTCAGTCTTTTTGAGAGGTCATCTGAGCCAAGTTGAGAATCCATGCCTGAATCAGTGCTTAAATGTCACGAAAGGGCTCATAAGGTCAGGGAGACGAGGATCGCTTGTGCTTTGGGCCAATTCTGACACTTCCTACTTTTTAGGGAATCTGCTTTGTTTGCTTTGTTTGCTTTTTCATTTTTGGCATTTTTGGACCAAACTGGATTCCCTATTTTTTAGGGATTTTGCTTTTTCTATTTTTAGAAATTTCTATTATTATAAAGTCAACCCTGGTCAAATAAGTCAATGTTTCCATTTTTAATTAAAAAATCGGCCAAAAAACCAAAAAATCACTGAAAAATGAAAGTAAAAATAAAAAAATCAAGCAAAAAATCGAGAAAAGCATGGAAAAGCAAGATAAAAAATCTGAAAAAATCAGTTGAAAATCATGAGAAAATCACCCAAAAATCAACCCAAAGGCATGAAATTCATGGAAAATTTGCCTAAGTTTGGAGAAAATTCGCCTAAGCTTTGAGGATGAGAAAATGGCAAGCATCTTGGCAAGTCCGCCCTTGCCTTGATGAGAGAATGTCAAGCCATCAAGGAAGTCCGCCATACCTTGGATGAGGCAATGGCAAGGACATCTTGAAGTCCGCCCTAGCATGGCAAAGAGGCAAGGAAGTCCGCCCCAACATGGCAAAGAAAATGGCAAGCATCTTGGCAAGTCCACCCTTGCCATGGAGATGGGAGATGGTGAGGAGAGTAGGAAGTTCGCCCTTGACTTGAGGGATATGGCATGAAGGTTGGCAAGTCTGCCCTTGCCATGCAAGGGGAAATGTCAAGCCTTCTTGAAAGTCCGCCCCACCTCTTGGCACATAAACTTGGAAGTCCGCCCCAAATAATGGCAAGACATTTATGAAGTCCGCCTAGCTTGGGAAGGGGAGAGAAAATGAAAATTTGGCTAAGTATTTGATGCTTTGGAAGGAGAAAATCGAAAATTTTCCTAAGTATGGATACCTAGGGAAATTTTTATGAAGTTGGTTAAGTGCATAGAAGAAAATACATATGGCAGAGAGGTTACAAAGCCTGCCCTAGGCCAAAAGGGTTGAAAAATTGTCTAAGTGTCATGGAAATTCACCTAGGAAAGACGTCCAAACACATGGTCAAGTCCGACTTTGCCTAGAGAAAATCGTTAAAGCAAGAGGAAAATTCGATTTTGGCATACAATAAATGCCCGACACAATTTGAAGTTCGCCATGGCAGAGGGAAAATAAGGATCTGGCATAATATTTGTTGGCAAGATGGCTAAGACATCAACTTGGCTAGACGAAAATTGAAATATCTTGGAAAATAAATATTTAGCCAAGAGAAAAATTAAAATAGCCATGGGTCAAAAATGAACGAGTTGGAAATAAATTAAACATTTTAACACTTTGGATACTTTATTTTCAACACTTGGAAATATAAAATACCTTGGACAAAAATAAAATTCGCCAGAGATGTTCTGGAAGTAAAAATCCATGGAAGAAATTAAATTACATCGGAAAACGAGAAAATCCATGAGAAAATTAAAATTCGCCTTGAATTAAAACTTGGAAAAAAATTCGAATTTAATTTAATTGGACATTTAATATTTTTTCCAAATAAAAGATAAACATCTAGCAAAAAATCAAATTTTTGAAAATCAAAAGAATTTGCTAAAGTTGGCGCCTGGATAAGCTTGCCATGGAGTTTTTTCGAAAAAGAATGGAAACTTGCCTGATTGAAGAAAAGAAAACAAATCGAAATCGAGAGAAAAAGATGCAATTGCTAAAACAAATCGAATTCTTTATTAAATATATTAAATAATGTAATATTAATGGTCATCTTAGTCGTCTTTAGTTAGTTTAGTTAGTTTCTAAATTTGTCTTCATTCTACGATCGTTTCTTTTAGAAACATCGTCTCTTGTAAATCTATATAAGGAACTTTCGTTCCTCTGTTTAATACATCGAATATTTTATCATGGTATCAGAGCGGGTCTGGGTGTGACTCCCTCACGGGAGGCCCAGGATCTTGGGAGGTGAAAATTGCAGGTTTGTTTTGTTTGGAAATCGCAACCTGAAGAAAGATTTCGTGGTTTTGTAATTCGAAGTTTTTGAGGGGGTTCGTAATCGTGTCTTCTGATTTCGTGGGTTCTAAAACCCTTTTTCTTGGTGTCGACGGCTGTCTCAACCAAAAATTGTGCCCTTTTCTGTCTGGTTGCGACTGAGGCTTCTGGAGGTGTTCTTTTTTTACTCGCGTCAGTCTCATCTTCTCTTTTCGTGAGACAAGAGCTCTGTTTTCTATCCGCTCAACCAGTCTGCTTTGTTTGGTGTTCTATTCGCGACGTGTTCCTGTACGTGTCTTTCTCCCGACGATTGTGTTCTCCTGATGCGGTCCCTCATACTTCGCGTTTTTTGGGGCACCATTTTCTCTGTAAACGTGAAATCTCTTTGTTTTCTGGCCGCACGTTTTTTGTTCCTCCTGATCTTTTGACGCATCTCTAGGTTCTTTTGGCCGATATCTTCAGAGGCGACTAGGGTTTTATTGTGCGTATGTTCTTTTGGATTAAGCACATTTCTTCGGATCTGTGTGTGTAAACCTCGAGACCTGTGATCCGCTTTCACTCATATTCAGTTCCGAGAATTCCAATTTGCTCGAACTGGGCCTCATGAATTGGTTGGTGGCGGTATTAGGCTTCTCTGTCTGGTTGCTATTGAACATCTCCTTGAACGAAAGGAACTACTTGAATGACAAGTCTTTGTCATCCATGATCGAATTGCAATTGCTTTGAATTGGTATGGCTTTTTGGGTATATGGGTTTTTTAATATTTTTTTGCCCCTAAAAAAAAAATTAGTCACGGGTTTTAATAATTTTGTCCATAAAAATTATTTTGGGGGTTTTAATTTTTTAAAAAAAATAAAATTATTTGGGGTTTTAAATTTTTAGCCTTAAAAAATTATTTGTTGGGTTTATAATTTTTCCTTAAAATTATTTGGAGGGTTTTTTAATATTTTTTCCTAAAAAATTTTTGTGAGGTTTTTTGATTTTTGCCTGAAAAATCATGAAAGGGTTTTACCGTTTTTCCTTAAAAATGATGTTTTGTATGCTGATCCGTGTTTCGGATTCCGTGCCAGCTACTTGGATTCCTTTGTGGGTTTTTTTACCGTTTTTTCCGAAAAAACGATGCTTTGTAAACTTCAGATTCAGGGTTTTGCGATTTTGTCCTAAAAAATCGTGGTTTCTTGTAGTCTGTTCTGGAGTGTTGTGCTCATTTGCAAAAGTTTGGAGGGTTTGCCGATTTTTCCTCAAAATCGTGGTAGTATTTGGAGTCTCTGGCTACAGGGAGGGACAACTTTGTTACCCAACATCAGGTTGGATGTTTTGTGATCCGTTCTGGTTATTTTCAGAAGTTCTACAGTTTCTGAGAGAGTTAGTGGCAGACTCATCTCAAGTGGCAGAGTCAGTGGCAGGCTCTTGTCTTTTGTGGTAGAACGTTCTTTGTTTCTGTGGGTAGTTAGAATGATGACCATTAAGGGAGGGTATTAAATATATTAAATAATGTAATATTAATGGTCATCTTAGTCGTCTTTAGTTAGTTTAGATAGTTTCTAAATTTGTCTTCAGTCTACGATCGTTTCTTTTATAAACATCGTCTCTTGTAAATTTATATAAGGAACTTTCGTTCCTCTGTTTAATACATCGAATATTTTATCATTCTTCAGCATTATAATGAGTTTCAACAACTCATTTTTCATAGACTCAGCTGAAGAGAAGTTAATCTCTCGAAGTTGTAACAAAGTTGAGACAAGATCGATTCTTCTGTAGGCAAGGTCGATTTTCTCAGAGGAAAGAAGTAATTTTTATTGCTGAGGAAGTAATTTTTATTGCTGAGGAAGTAATTTTTGAGAAGTGAAAGAATTTCTTGGCTAAAAGTCGAACTTCTCAGCAAACTTGGCACACTTTGTCATCAGATTTTTGATTAAATTCTCAAAGTCTAAATCTGATTCACAACTAGAAGTTTTTCCCTGAGGTTTGAAGTTCGGTTGGCTGAATTTATCAATTCTTCTTCCATCTTTTTCATTCTGGCTAAGTTCTGGCAAAATCTCAAGCAAATTTATTTACTTTCAGCTTGCTTTTTTCAGAAATTTAATCTTTTAATAAGCTGAAAGTAAAAATATTCGAATAAAAGGCACGAGAATAAATTATATCTTAAAGTCTCCGTATTAATGTTAGTGTTTTTATTGCAGGTTAATGACCACGACAGGAGAACCATCAAAGAATGTGCTGATGAAGTTTGCCAGTAAAGGGTTGCAGCGAGAGTCGAAGATTATTTCTAAATGGAAAATTATCGTAGACACTGATCTTGGACATGTGGACTTCTTAGAGTTCAAAAAGAGAGTATATGGACATGCTGGATTACTGACACCAATTGCCAGACGGATGGTGAGGAATGGAATTTTCCAAGCAACCGGATTCCCGCCTGCAATAGAATGTGCCGAGTTGATGGTAGAATGTGCCATTCATTATGATGCGCAGGAGAGACAAATTGTTGCACTTGACGGAAGGATTCTAGCTCACCTTGGCGAAGTGGCAATCTAGGAGGCGTTTGGCATCCCAACACATCACCGGACCGTTTATAAGACCAAGGAGGACGCCAAGAGATTATATGATAGCCGGTCTGAATTGTGCGCCACAAATATTAATAAATCATGGCTGGAGAAACCTAGACCATCCACAAAGAAGATGCCTAAGAAGTTGCGTAAGACAGACTTTAAGGAGGATTATGGAGATATCATTTTGATATTGAACAGGATAGCCGACACTCCACAAGGCACATATTTTGAGACATGGATGTATTATTTTATAGATGAAATCACTTCCGGTGTGAGTATGTTCAACTAGTCCCGAATGATAAGTGACAATCTCCACGAGCAGTTAGTCAATCTTGAGAAGACCAAGTCTTTCCACATGAGCTCATATGTCGTTTATTTGCTGGCCAAAACATATAGATACTCAAGACTTATATGCAAAGGCAAAGTTGGTAATGGTGAAAATGAATTCAAGTCCTATGACTGCTACCCGCAACTTCAACTCAGGGAGAAGTCTCATTTTAGGCGGGCACACGATGCTTTCCTCATGTATATCATGAGAATACTTCAAGGAGGAACTCACCAAAGATTGAGTCACGAAGCCAAGAGTTTGATCGGTAGGTATGGATCCTGGCTTATCCAGTTTCCAAAGTTTACATATGTTAGAATCCAAGGATTCACTGGAAGTCCTTACAAGCTTCCTATCTATCCTACTAATCGGATGATTTTGCTGGAAGTCTTGAGACAGCTGGAAGAGTACCAAAACATCCAGAGGCCAAGTAAGAAGGCGACTATTACTTTCCCATTCTTTATTGGGAATATGTTGGAGTCCTGTCCGTTGGTACAAGCAGCCGAGAGCGCCAGGCTAGAAATTCAATGGTACCCATTCATAGCTTATCGGTCTAGGGCCAATTTTGACCCTCATCATCACATTCGGACCGTGGATGGGAAAATATGCAAACACAGGGTAGACTTGGAGGACTAGCAACCGAACTTTGTCGGGTGCTCGATCAATTGCAGGACGACGAAAATTATGTCCAGCCGAGCTTCGATGAGAGTTGGCCTCTTCCTTCCGTGAAGTGGTCAGAGCCCGAGCATTCAAACTTGGCTACGTTGATGAGGCTAGTGATTAAGTACTCTCAGTGGTGAGTCGACCATCAGGTCCAGGAGTTGAGGCAGAAAAGAATAACGCTCACGTATGATTTGCTGAGCGATACAGAGTCATACTCCTCCAATGCCGGCGCATCCCACAATGATGATCTGGTTGAGATTGTTGAAAAGAGGAAAGAAGTGATTGCAAACATAGAGCCTGTCTAGAAAAGACAGAAGATGGAGCCATCTCATTCTGTGGCGTCTAGAAACATTGACGAGCTAGTGGCTACCACAGACAAATCCTTGGCTGAGATGATGAGACCTTCTACAGTTTAGGAGAAGAATAATGAGCCGATCCAGTTGGATGACGATGAGCCCCCATCTCCTACGGGCATAGAAGTACTGGGTTCAGATAATGAAATGGAAGTCGAAAATGATGATTTCGAAGAGGGGATGATTTCCGCCCTTAGAGGAGTCTTGGATATTCCAAATGAAGAAAACGTTCAAGAGGGGGATAGTATTGAGCAGCCTTCCATTCCGAATTGGCTGAAGGAGAGGATGAAAATTCAGACACCAGTTGAAGTCCAAGAAGAGGATGATACTGCGGATTTCTTGGCGAGGTTGGAACAAGTTGCTACTAAGAAACTTGCCAAGAAGTTTTCCACAATTCAGAGGGACGAAGCCAGCGGCCGTGCCTTATAGATTGCAGTACCAACAGTTGATAAAGCACAAGATGAAATCACTCCCCAGGAATACGCCATAACCACTATAGACCTTGGCCCAACAACAAAAGGCCAAAAGGTAGAAGAACTGGATAACTCCGTCTCAACTATCAAGGCGAGATTGGAAAAGGAAGTGGCGAAAAAGAAAGAGTACAAAAGGGAGGTCGAGCACCTGAAGGAGTATATACGGCATCTGACCCAATCACTCAATCAGGGTGATGCAGTAGCTCCTGCTCTTCTCAATTCTTCATAGGAGATGGCCAAGGATGTGGCAGAAGGGATGGTCACGGCCAAGGAGGCCCAGGAATGGATGACAAGTAAGGGCATAGAAGTAGTTTCGTTCATGGAGAGGTTGACGCTCGCCTACGGGCAGACTTCCTCTTTCCTTACCAAATTGGCTGTCCTGGTGGAAACTTGAGACAACCTCCCAGATATTCAGGAGAGGCTCATTCCGTGCCTCAGAGTACTGAAGGGCGTCCCAAAGGAAGAATTGGTCGAGGGAAAGGTGATTGCTGTGGGAGCTGCTTATGACTTTCATCATTGGTTTTGGGCATTAACAATGTGGATCGAGGTTTTGGACAAGGCAAAGGTTGATGGTCTCCGAATTGAAGAACAGGTCAGAGAAATCCAGAGGAAAATTTATCTCATAGCTGCGGACGTGTTTGACAAAGAGATTGTTTGAGAGAACGATATGCAGTTGGAAAGGTTGAAGCATAAGGTTCAGGAAGGTTTCTTCTCTAGTACAGGACCAATTATGAGGCAGGACTTCACAAAAGTGGTGAACCTCTTGTCTGTCCGGGATGATTTTGTGACACAGGAAACGGATTGGGAGAACACCTTCGCGAAATGTGCTGAGGATTTAGATGGGCTTGAATTCAGGATAAGCATGTTGCCGCTAGTCACGATGGAGGAAGTTGTCACGATCGTGTCCAGATTCGTAGAGCACAATGCTGCCCAGGAGGATAGAGACGCCTTCCCTTGAAGATAGCTCCAACTGCCACCTCACTGCTTGTTTATTGATGTTATTTCGAGCAACCCTAATTAGGGTTGAGTTGTATTAATCTTGGCTGTTGATGTTGTTTTAATCTTGGCCTTTCATTTGATTATGAAAACTCTATATAAACTTGTGATCTCTCACTTTCATTTGTGTGGAGACAGTATATGAAATTGTTGCGTTAGACTATTTCCGATAATAAAAGCTCTTATGCATGATTTGCTTTGAATCACTTTTATTGTCAAGTAGTGTGCAAGGTTGCATAACTTCTTCAACCATAGATTAGAATTAGATAGAATTCTAGATTACAATTGAAATAGAATTTGCTTTGAATGTTGGTTAAGTGAATGCAAGATTTGATCGTATAGATTAGTGGAGAAATATTGCTCATACTTTCTTCGGATGGATGATTTTCATTCAATGCATAAAGTTACCCTGAGCTTGTGATTGTGGATGCTTAACTTCGGTCTTATTTAAGGCATGAAAATTATAATCACACCCTTTGAAGATTGCACCCACTTTGCGTAGTTGTCCCAGGGAGGCGAAACAAAGTGTGGTTACTCGTTTCACTTGATCTTTATTGTCTCTTGAATTCCTAGGCGTAGGATAGATCCTCTAAACCCTTATCCTTTTTGCACCTTTTTTTTTGAGATCCAAACTGAAAGTCCCAACCGAGGAAGCCTTTAATGATAAATCCGTCTAAGTCCCGAACTTGTGAAGAATTCCCTAATGTAAGTCCCTTTGTGTATTACCAGCATATCACAACGCCCATTGAGCTTATCCACATGTCATGACCTGACGAAAGAAACCTTGGAGTTGCCATATGATCTTCTTGCAATCTTAGCATACGCAGTGACTTTGTTCAAGAGAGGATAGAGTGTCTTTGGACATTTTATTTTGTTTGTTTGGTGAATGGTAAAACGTACACCAACACACCACTTGGAAGTTGTTGAACCATTTCAACATATTTCCAAAGGGGAGAGTTTGCGTTTGTTTTGAAACGAGACTGGTTTGAGCCCGAGGAGGTATAACCGGTTGCCATTGTAATACCTAAGGCACAACACATTTCATTTATTCAAAATTTCAAAGTATTGAAACTAAATAATTTAATTCATTTCAAAAAATTTAACATGTGTTATAGACACCTAGAAGAATGAAAACAAAGCAAAAACTTAAAAAGAAAACAAAAGAGTTCATTTGTAAAAAAAATAATGTAGAAAAAAAAAACCAAAAAAACTTCAATAAACCTACCTCTTTTGAAGAAATATTCCTCTACGATCTTCTTGGCAACAAACAAACACTTGCAAGTACTTAGGAATAGCAGAACAACCTGCTTCAAACAATCAACAATCAACCTTCAAGTCTATTCAAGCTTGTGCAAGCAAGAAAAAAAGTTCAGCAATGGAGGCAAAAAGTCTTGTTTTTACCTATTTGATGTGTTAAGAGGCATGAATTAGGGTTGGGAAGAATTTTTAATCTTTAGAAGTCAAAAGAGAAATCAAAACAATAATAAAAAGAGCAAAAAGGTGAGAAAAAGTTGTTTTTTGCCGAAATTTGCTCGGGTTCGATCTGGGTTCGACACGAGTTCAAAAAGTTCGGACCCATAGTCTATGGGCTGGATCCTGTCCAGACCCACAGTTTGTGAGTTGAACCTTGTCTGGACCCAAGCCAGACAGGATCTGAACCTCGAACCGGAGCCGGATTGGACCAGGACTGGGGGGTTTTCAGAGGAGAATTGGTATCTTAGTTTATTGCCATCTTTATTAATATGCACTGCTGCTATTTTATATTTTCATCACTTCTATTCATATCGCGGCCCATGATCATATATCATCTCACTCTTAAGTGATTTCATATAAATATATTTGTATGCCTTTGAACTAAAAATACAGTGTGGCGGGCCAAGCATAATTTATTTTTAAATCACTTCCAGGGAAATCTGTCAGTAAGCATATATATGAAATTATTATGGCACTTGAAACCACCTTAAGGAGATTGGCATCAATGCAATGTTGCCTTGACAATTCACAAATCTTGTCCTAGCCTTATCTTTATCTTCATTCAAATCTGCTCTCTCCTTTGACTCCTTAATAGTGTGCATAACCTTTTCATCTCTTGTGTCAATGCACGAGCTCATTATTTTTTCTGTGTATGTCATTTTGGTCTCTTGATTTCGTTTAGTGATTAGTGGCCTTTGGCCTTTATAGATCACAAGTCTTTGACACAATCTCACCTATCAATCTTGCCAATGATCTCACCTATATGCATTTGACATTAATGCTTACATCTAACCATCTTGTTTATTCGCTTTGACATCAATAACAATCTTTGCAACAATCTCGAACAACGAATTCCTTCTTGACATCAATGACAACATTTGCAACATCCTTGTCAATTGTGACTCTGTTACGCTTGGATACATACTAGTCTCCTTGTACTTGTTCCAGTCACACGCATCAAAACAAATTATTAGACACTTCCATTTCAGTTTCAGTTTGTGTGGTTTATGATATCTAGAGGGAATATTATATATCAATTTCTATGAATCATGCAACTCACTCCCACCTTGCACTTATTGTTAAGGTGTTAGGTCAACTAAACAGAGGTAGTAAGGTAGTTGCTCTTAGCCCAGTAAAAACCTTGGGGTTGAATCAACAGTTTGGGTTTAACTACCAATTTCATTTGTTTGTTTTGTAATCCAACCTCCAAGAATACCCTCTTGAGTCTAAACTGAGCTCAAAGTGCAGGAGACAAAACCCACTCTCGTAGAGTTGACCTTAAACCCGCCATTGTTCTATTAATCAACCATTTTTTCCCACCTGATGGCAACCTTGGCTTTGTGAGTGGAGTTTGGTTCTACGAAGTGGAACAACGGTTTTGGGACCCAACATAGTCCCCTCAAGCACAATTTAGATGGATTGAAAGGATGGGTCTCAACAACTAGGATATGTTAGGTACTCGTGTACAAAAACATAACCCTCCAATGAGAGATGCCAGCCCCCAAGAACAAATTCCACCATGTTGTAGAAGATGAAGGTGGTCAATGTAGACAATTTCATAATCAATATTGAAGTAGCCTCCATTGTGTCAAACAATGCATCTCCCTTTCAGAAGAAAGAACCTTGTGTTGTATATTTGTTGAATTTTCTCTCCAAAGTTGAAATGGAGGAAAGATGAAGATTGTTGAAAAATATTCATATTCCCTTGTTTTTATGTTGAAATGTGATTGAATCTTGATTAGAAGATTTAGGTACAATTGTAGTATGTGTTATCATGAAAGAATATAAAGGTGAAGGAGAGTAAACAAGAGGGTTTATATGTACCATCATTATATCCAATGATGGTGATGAAATTTTAGGAGAGCTGTCATAAAAAGGAGAACTTCTTGATAGTGTCATCAAGATTTCAAAGATGAAATTCTACAAACATATGCGAGATGTTTGGTATGCATCTCAATGTGGCGGATCTTGTAACATGCACAAACAAGATAAATGTGAGATGTTTGGTAAATATGTTTCCCAGTGTTGCAAATCCTGTAAACATGCATGAACTTGTTGAAGAGTGTCATCAAGAGTCTTTAGAGAAGCCGTGATCTCCATAGAAGTAGGGGACAGGGGGACATGTTTTTGGGATGACTGGGACAAGAGACCTTTTGTTAGTGACAACAATTAAAAAATAGGAAAAAAATCAAAAATAGAAAATTTCAAATATTCATAATAAGGCATTCATCATATTCATTATGTAACCATATTATGAAACACTAGAGCTGAATTGAGAATTCACATGGCTTGACATAAAAATTAACAACACTTCAATGTCTAGTCATTTGATTTTTCATTATCAAATGTGCACATACAACAAAAGGAAAAGGCTGAAAGGCTGTAACTACAAAATGACAAAATGTAGATAACCAGATTTGTTGCTGCTATGCCTTTGCCTCATCTTCTCCTAAATCAAAATCATAATTTGAATCTAAGCCATTGCCAATATGAGGGATTGCCTCATCCAATGGAACTTAAACCAATACCTTTTGTGCCTTCTCATCAATTTGTTTGGCATCTTCAAGATCAATATCCCACTATGTAGTTGGAGTTTGTCGATACTCAAAGAATGTCAATCTTGAAGTCACAAAGTATTATGCATGCCAACAACTCTTTTGTTCGTTAAGAGGTAAGCCTATGTCTCTTGAGTGACTAAATGAAGTTGTATGTGGATCAATTCCTTTATGCAGTAGAGGAACTGACAACTTGTGAAAGGAGGTGAATGGCAAGTATCCTCAACTCTATTGCATCCTTGCCATGCCATGTTGAACAGCCAAAAGGGTTGGTTTGAGCTAATGTAGCCTTAGCTGTCCTTGCCTCTAGTTTATTAAATGTTGGACTCCAAAGATTGACAAAAGTTGGCCCTTGTGTTCAAAGTAAAATTGCCTTCTCTTTGCTATGCATCTTTCAAAGGGTCTTCATGAGCCCTTCTTTCACGTCAGCATCATCAAAAGAAGGCACTCTTCGGCCTTTGTGCTTACCTTTTGAGATTCAGAACATAGGCTGCCATATGAAGTGGGGTGATCATAGTGTTCCATTGCTTCGTTACAATGGGCCTGATATGCACCTCATATACTCCCAAATCAAGATCCCTCTTGTGAATTACTTGCTTCATTTTCCCAAACATGTCAATTGTCTTGTAAAACATCTCCAAGGCTAGGAGAGTTTGTATGAACATATCTGGTAACCCACACATGTGAGATGAAGGAGCAAACACATTTGCAAATTGAAAAAAGAGGAAAGAATAAGATTCAAATCACAAAGAATGAATGCTATTACAAAAATTGAAGATAATTTGCTAGTTACAAACATTAATAAATATCGGAAATTTACATCATTGCGGATCACCAATCATCATCAAGGATCTTTTTCCCTTCAACTTTGTTCGACTCTAGCTACAAACCCTACTTTGCATTAAACATCATTAATTGTAGAGGCTCCTACATGTCAAGCATTCTCCTACAAAATAAAGTAGTTGGCATATCTAGTTTCCATGGGCTTGAGGAATTTCTTGATGAAAAAAGTCTTGAGGAGAGCGAGTTCTGATGGTTGCAAATGAACATTTGTTAGCATACAAAAAATGTGCATATAAGCATCCTCTACCATCATACTAGCTAACTTACATGCACATGCTGAAATAGTGACCAAGTATCTCATCCTTCGAAATTTGAAATTAGAAATTTGCATCCTTCCAATTCCCTAAACAATCAATAGCTTGAAGAAAATAAGATCTAGCTACACAAGTGACTATATTGGTGAGTGGCGATGTCTAATATTGGTCCACCCATTCATGATAATAAAACAACTTGTCTTTAGCCAAGTTTGCCTCATGCCCTCCACCACCAAACTCACTTTGGAATATTATCTATCATGGAGGTTGGTGCATAGTTTATATTCCCCAAGGGGGCATGTGTGAGACCAATAACATTTGTATTTTTCAACATTTATTTGAAGTAGGGAATGTGCTACATGAAATGGGATGGCATGGGCAAAGAAAAATTTGGCAACCGAAGAATCTGTCACTTTTCGTGATTGCATATTGAACATCTTTGCAACGCAGCAACACTAGTAGCCCTTCTCTTTCTCTTGGTGGAATTCTCTCTCTTTTGAGTCTCAACATCCACAATTTGGGCAGGCAATAACATACTATATCGCATAGTCCTTATTGGCATCCTCTTATTTCTTGTCTCACCTTCCACAAACAATCTAGATACCCTGATTGTCATGTCCCCGAAATTGTAAGGCTAAATTTGAGATATTGAAAAAACAAAAAAAAAACAAAAAACCAAACCGGATAAATATCAAAATACAAATACAAGTACTTGCCATTCAAACATCACTATTATAATTATAATTATCAAGACAACTTTATAATTATAATTATTAGAATCCCAAATATTATCAAGGAACTAATCTTTCACAAACTAAACAACAAGAGATATCACTATAATTATAAATTTATAATTATCATTAAGAATATTACTCATATTGTAAACGTCATAAAATAAATAACCATTAAAAATAAATGTCTAAATTTAATATTATTATAATCCTAATTATATATATATATATATATGTTACAATCAAAAAATCAAAATATAATAAACAAGAAACATTTAAAATGTATAAAGTACGCTAACAGCTGCAAACATAAGGCAGCGATTAAGTCATGAAGGAAGGCAGCGATCAAAACAAGAAGGCACGACTCCACCTTGAAAAGGCATCTCCTCTCCAAAGTGGAAGATATAAGATAAGGTAAGATAGGGGGAAAGGAGGAGAATATTATAAGAATATTACAATCAGCAAAACATTAAAACCCAGTCTCTAATAATTATCTAAGATCATCGATGGGAGTAAAGAAAAGGAAACAAGACAAAGCAAATAAGTAAAATAAAGAACATACAAGCAGATCGATTAGAAAACTGGGAAGATAAAAGGAAAGGGTTGAAGGAGGCGAGTGAGGAATCAAAAAACATGGAGAGATACGGCAACTCAGGTGATGTACTCACTTAGTAATAATATTTAGCATATTTTGGGGTATAAGAAATTAACATAGCTAATCTAATGATTGGTGTAATGCTTTCTTAGTGTTATCATGATGAAATGATATTAATATGGACTTAAAGAATCAAATGATAAATGAAAATGTATTTAATTGTTGCTAGACTCATTAACTGCATTATAATGGGCCTCTTTGGATACACTATTAGGGGAAAACACATAGGATAATAATTTGAGGAATCCACTCATAGGACTACATTTAGATTTATTTGATGCTGAATTTTATATTCGATAAACTGCATTATCATGATTAGAAAATAAGATCATAAGAATGGACATGAATATATTAGTTGGCTACACCTACTTGTGCATAGTTGGTACATTTCCTTAAATACATCTCATTTGGTTATATGCTCATGCTTATACTCATAATGCATAATCAATATAGATGAAACTATAATAAATGCATTTTCATTTGATTGTGTAATGATTGTCTGCTATGTGCTTGTAAACCTATTAGGATAGGCGAAACATGGGTGAAGTGGATTGCCTAAAAACCCCACTTTCAGCCCCTTAGGCCCTAGACAAGGGATTGGGCTTTGCAGCCCCTTAGGCCCTTGACTAGGGATTGGGTTATAGAAAGATGGGGGTCCCACCTAGGTCTCTGCCCCTTAGGCCCAAGATACGGGATTGGGCAAGAGAAGGTGGTAGGCCTTAGGCCACTTGGACTCTATGGTTCCTCTCCCCTGATAGGACGAGTGTCTTCCGAGGTGTTGCCATGAGTGGAGTATGCAGGTACTAAGCCCCTAGGCAAGAAGGATTGTGATGGACAACCTCTTGAGTTTTACATGAGGGCTTCAGGGCAGATCCACCTATGGCACTCCTCTTATGTCTTCATTATTGCTTTATGTTTATGAATATATTTTGGATATCTAGATATTATTGCTAATAGATATATGTGTATGTGGAAATGTTATTAATTTGGTGAATGCAGATTTCAATCTAGGGTTATTTCATTAGAGAACACATATTCCTTTTGGAAAGAAGAAACCCTAAACCTAATCAACAATCGAATTCTAGGGAAAACAAGCGAATTCAAGAGCAAGGCTAGGTAAGGGACATTACACTGATTTCCTTAGCTAGGGTTATTTTTCACATCCTTTTATCCTCTCTACACTTATACACGAAAGGTAATTGTTAATTCTCACATAGCTTCCCCTGTAATCCTTGATGTACAAATAAAATAGCCAAACTTAAGTCTTACATTTCAACTTTTTCCTTGTCTTTGTCTATAACTGTTGCATATTGCAAAAGAGGGTTTTTAAGGACTGAATAGGGCCTTTGCATAAATTGTTAGAAAAGCGGAAGGGCATTTAAATGGGTTATTTGAAGCCACAGTACCTGCAACTCCTCCATACCCAAAAGAACCCCTAATGCCTCATTGGCTTCTTTGTTGAATCTCAACCTCTTCACCTTTACTTATTTTGTTGCTGCACATATTATTTTTTCATTAATTGAAAATGCAGCTGCAAGTGCAAACATAAAACAAAAAGCCAAAATAAATATCTAAGTGTTTGAAACTTTGAAAGAAACAAGAAAAAGTCATAAGGATTTGTGGGAATAAACAATGGATTGTAAATTTACTTGAAATGATGTGGTTTTGATGCTCTCTTGTCTTGTTTTCATTTTTTTCTCTACTCTTCTGACTATTGTTCTTTTTCTTTGTCTTTCACATGCAAAATGGCAAAATGAGGGACTTTTTGTTTTCAAGTCTTAGTGTCATTGTTTTAGGTTTAGGGTTGTTGTAAAGGGGTTTGAGGAATCTTGTAGCCCCCTCACTCCCATTTTTTAGGTTTGTTTAAAAGAAAATAAAAAAAATTGTAGGCTGGGATGTAGCCATCCCTTGCCATTTTTTTCAAGTACTAGATGACATTTTCAATTTTTTTTTTGGTACGGGGTGGCCCTAGGGATGTTTCCTACCTATCTCTATGTCCTTGAAATGTCCTTGGTGTGGGGAATTTTTTTTGTATTGATTTTCTTTTTTAAAAGCTTTTACATGCACCTTAAGCAAGAACTCCAAAAAATATTAAAAGCTTTTTTAAACTAGGTGCCATACAATTTGCAACTAATGTAGAATCTGCCTTACCAGTGCATGTTGTACCATTGGTCTAAAAAATAATTTGGGGCCTTGGGTCAATGTTTGAATTGGACAAATTGATAGGCATTTGTAATGTTTCTGGGCTTTCTAAACACAATGGTGCTGTCCAGTTTTTTCTCAGAGGCCATTTGCAAAGGTTGAATCCTTAAAGCAAGACTGCCCTAAGAGAAAATAACTATATTTGCACGAAAAAAAGAGTTTATCTAATCTACCTGCTTTGATACCATGTAAGATTTAATCATGCGTTCAATTAAATCTAACTTGGAACAAATCAAATTAAAAACAAATTACCTAGTGCATAATAAAAAGGGCACTATCTTATTCATCAAACTGAGCTACTATGAACTGCAATGAAGTTGCATTTAATAGAGAATACAAGAGGAGATGAGGATAAGACTCAGTCTCTGAAATAGAGAAAAGAAAGCAGGATTTTCCCTAAAGACTATCTAGACAAAATCAGAAAATAATGCAAATTAATCCTAGAATTATTCAAAGAGTATATAGAAATAATTACATAGTATCTCTATAATAACCACCTATGCAAGATGAATGTACCTAAGGTGTAGTAAATAAATATTTACACCAATGGATATTAGTGTTGATGTCTTTCCTGTCTCAAAGTGATTCTAGCTCTGAAGCTGCCCCCCCCACCGGGTTGAATCAATTATTCCCCATGGAACTTGCACCTCTCATCAACTCTGCATAGTGTAGGTATGGTTACTGTGATTTGTGCATGAACCAGATAGCATCATGGTACTTCAATTTTAATCTGTGTTACACGGGGACATGTCCTTTGCCCCAAAACCCATTGTCCCCATCCCCTGCCGTCCCCGGGACGGGGGGACGCAAAGGGGACGTCCCCCAGCCGTCCCCGGAATAGCTGAACTAGCAGGAAACAGGGGGAAACGTCCCCTGGCCTTTGGGGACGTTTCCCCGTCCCCAGTACGGATGGGGGATGTTGGAAATGTCCCTCGTCGTACCGCGAACAAGGAACTTCTTGGGTTAAAAAAAACATTTAAAAAAATGATTTTTTAAATATTTCATCTCCCTTTCTAAGGTGATTTTTGAGTTTGGGCTGTTTGACATTTTGTCAAACACTTGACATGCAAAGTGACTGAGTGAAGATTTCTGAATGTTTATGCCTGTGTTTGATTGAATTTTAATGCCAAATCATTTGCAGAAAACATAGAAATGATAACTACTATCATAACATCAACAAATATGAAACATTCAACCTCAAATCTGATATTATTTGCACTATATCAAGTCTGAATACATTGCATTACAGGTCTGATATAAGTCTGATTTGATTACAGCAGCAGACATTTCCTTCAAAATCTAATTTATATTGATTCCCAATGAAATACAAACATACCCGGATCATTGGCTACAATAATAAGTTTAATGACATTGATTATGCTGTTATACTACTGCTCTTGCGATTTATTTACATATTGATATTGTTGTTATCAATTATTAAATTAATTGACATATCTCTCCATTTCCCTCTCTATAATATATTAATAAATTTTGGAAAAATCATATATATATATATATATATATATGTATTTTGTATGTTGCCGTCCCCTACCGTCCCCTAACAATGGCCCCCTAGGAAACGTCCTAGAAACGCGTCCCCCGCTGTCCCCCCCGTCCCTGTCCCCGAAACACCGTGGAACATAGATTTTAACATTCTATAATCAAATCTCTAGTATTCACATGATAATTTAAATAAATTAAATTGTCTCACATCATTAAATAATCAAACATGTTTAGCTGATAAAATGCCACACCAGGATAAATGTCATATGTAAATATTTGAGATTCATGTAGGCTATGAGAATATTCAAATCATATATAGCATGTCTGAACAAGCCTCTAATGAAAATTTCTTCTATGATTATTTATAAGTCATATATAGCATGTCTCAACATGCCTCTTAAGTATTAAAGTATTACCATACAACCTAAACTCTAATCAAAATTTCCTGAGTCCTACTAGGAATAGGAAAGTGAAATGATGATAATAAGGCCTAGATATGCATTATGTGAGCTTACAAAAGAGGTGCCACATGGTGGGGTACAGCAATCCATCACTACAAATGAGTTAAAATATGTGCAAACTATGGATGTTGGGCTAGAGGTGCACCAGGTGAATATGCTGCAACCGATTATAGACATAGAATTTCTATTCTCATTTCATCAATCTAGCCTTTTCATATACATTACTAATAGTGTGGTTAGTAGTAAGGAGCTAGCTTAATTCTTGTATATATTTGGTTCTTGTTGTATCCTCATGAAATTCTGATTTTTGCTCTTACAGTACAACCTTTAGACTGCTGTGATTACTTAGTATTTCAGCCCAGTCCAGCTTTTTTTACAGTTTTTGTTAAATGATATTGTAAAATACTTTCAACCGGCATTAGGATCTTATTCTACAGCTATTGCATGAAAATTTTCATTGTTGTTTTTAGCCTAGATCATGAATGGTGCATCCAAAGATGTGAATAAGTTTCATGGCTTTACAGTTTACATTCTTTATCTTTCATGCAGAATCATTTGACCTGACTCACCTGAGTTTTACTTTCTTCACTTAACCAGTTTCCACACCTTCAGTTGCTAAACTTGCGTTTTCAGATATATTGTGTTAGCTTTGACTACAAATGGTTTCTCAGCTTTGTTATTCACCATTCCATAAAAGCAAGTTATTTGCTTGATTCTATCACCTCCAAAATGAAAGAATTTCTATCACCCTCTATATAGAAATAGTAGCCATAGACTGAGGACCATATAATTCAAAGCAAATGTAATACTGTTCTATAAATCTTACATAATTCGTTACTCTAAATCTGTAAGGGAAGTAACCGAGGACACTCAATTAATATTTGCTATTGTTAGTGCAGATGATAAATCTGCTACTTATGAGGAGCTTAGGAAAAGGTTACATCAGCGCATTGAGGAGTTACGGGCAAGACGTCATGCATCAGTTTCTGATAATGCTACCGATTTCAAAAAAGATAAAAGAGATTTGCATAGAGAAAAGCGGAAACGAGAAACTGTGATAGCAGTCCAATCTTCAGGTGAGCCTGTAAATCAGGAAGCACCTCCTGCAAAGCGGGGGAAGGAAGGCGTTGACAAAACGAGAAAGGTGATTGACATCAAAAAGTTGCATTCTTCATGTCTGTACATCTATTCCATGAAAAAAGTGATTTCTAGATCTGCATCATTAGATTTGTAGCATTTCTGAATGTAAAACAATTTCATCTTTGTGAGAGTTTATTTCATGAGGTCTGTAAATTGACAAGTCCCTTCTATCAGTGCTAGAAGATTTTTAAAACAATTGTAATTCTTGATAAGAACTAGTTGGCTGGGGCAAAGAAGATTTATCATTTGGTGTAGTTTTGGCGGCTATGCTTCAGTTATTGTTATGCAATTGAGTTATGAAAATTTATCATTTCCAGAATAATAATACCTAAGACTACAAAGCAGATGAGGATATATAGCCACACATAGGAAATACTACCAATGCTTTCTTGTCATTTGTGTTGTTTCCATTGAGTTGTTTTGACTCCAAGCACTATACATATCATTTTGTAGGAATTCAATGACAAGCCTAGTTTTCTGACAATGTTGCAAGTTGCAAATGATCCCATATTTCTCATTTTCAGCTTCACTTTGGTATGGTCTGATTAATTGGTAAATGATCGAATTGATTAGGGGTAATTAAGGTACGTACTATTCTCGGATTGATGTTATCTTTGTTCCTGTACAAGATTTAAATTTTAAATCTCATTGGATTTGATATTTCATGTAGGACAGTTGCACAATTGACAACTCAATTTGGAAATCAATGCATGCAATAGACAAGTTGAGAACTCGAGCTAGATTTTAGACACAGAGAAAAGGCCATAAATGTTAAACACACATTCCAGACAGTAATTCACTGGTAGTGTTTCTAAAGCATTTTTGCTTTATGTGGTCCACATCTGAGATTTCATAGAGCAAGGTACAAGCTCTAGAATGAATAATTTTGAAGTCTGCCTCAGCGAAGATTTTCCTGGTGCAAGGTAACACTAATTTGAGCACAATTAAAAGCATGGTACATGTATGGGATCCCACAACACCACCCTTTCTTTATTTGGATCCTTTTATAAAGATACCTTGAGAGGCTGCTCTGCCAAAGCTACCCGGGTCTCACAGCTGTCCTCATCCTCATGTTTGTCTTGCCTTTTGGGTGGTGCATGTTGCAGCAGGCATGAATTCCCGGCGAATGGTGCAAAATTTTGGCACTCTCATCAGAGAACCAAAGCTCTGTTATTGAGGAACAGTGCTTAATTTTAAGGATTCAATATAAAACTCTTCTCAAGAGATCTCCCACAAGGTTGAAATAATAATATACTTAAAAATTCTTAATAAAAGAAGACCATTAGAAATTACTAATTAAGCTATATTACAGAAGCTACTTAGGTATTCTTTAAGAGGCAAATATCAGCCTATCGGCTGTATTTCCCCTTTTCCCCAAAAGCTATTTTCTGTTCAATTATGATTTGTCAAGATTTAGCTCAATGCCTGTAATTTGAGAAAACTAAATTATTTGATAGTTTACCAACTTTTTATATTCCGAAGATGCCACTACACCCATAAATATTTCAAAGATGCCACTGCACCCTTTTTCACCATTTACAAAAAGTAATTGTATGAGAATTGGAATTGTGATACCAAGCCTTCAATTAACAACTACACTGTTATCAATTGTTCTAACAAATCTTTTTCATAATTACATAGAAATTTTCACTCCCTTTCCCATGATTTTCTATTCCATTTTTTTTCCCAAAAAAACCTTATCGTATACTTGCAACAATCTTCACATATATAAGTCTCACTTGCAACAACCTCCACATATATAAGTCTCCATGGAAAATTGGGCATTCGAAGAGTCCAAAAAGAAAATAAAAAAATGATTTAAGATATTTGATTATAAATACAAAAGCAGTTGATACTTCCTAGTTCCTATGAGACTGTAAATTTTGACTTATCTATCCAATATATTAGAGAATAGTTAGCAAGAAACTCACAAATGCACCATATTGAAATATCGATCCTCCCTTTATCAGTCATCCACCTTTAATCCATCAAATTGCTTTTAAATTTCTTCAGTTTTCTGCTGCTCATTTCTGATGTGTTGTAGGCGGATTGTCACAAGTTCGACATTATGAGGCACGGAAGAGTAAATAGAACATGATAAACTGAATATTTTTTATATTAATGATTTGTTTGACAAAGTGCACAGAGGTTATGATATATGTATAACTGCCAAGTTGTTATTGTTTTCTCCAACTCCTATCTTCTCTAAGTGGGCTGTGGAAGCACATGAACAGTAATCCCACAGGTGAGCAGCAAAAAGAAAAAATAACTCTTTAAAAAAATTTAAGCAACCATTCAGAACTGCAGATAGTCTATACGCTTTGCTGTGCACTCCAAGCATTTAATGCCACTTGGTTTTGGACTTCCACTTTCAACCAGACGTACCTTCATTCTTAGAAAGGCTTCCACCACTGTTGTGTCTAACTCTGATTTGGATGGCTTTTCTGTAGGTTCACAGACAATAATACTAATGTATTTCTGCCGTGAACGTTAAGAAACAGTGCAGCATACTTAATAGAGCATAACTTTTGCGGCAAATCTCTCTATGCTTTGGACTGTGGTGCAAACAGATCGTTCTTCTCACATCCAATCTGTATCAACCAAAGACCTACATTCTCCAAAATCTAATGCAAGCACACCTCTGTATTTATCATGCTATGTGGCAGCATGTTCATTCTTCAGGCAGGTGCACATGTTGCTGCTTTTCTTCATGCTACTTCATCTGTCATATGAATGACCTCCAGTCTACAACGAATTACAGGGCAGAATATTGATATTGCTCAGATACAATATTGAAAACAATAGAGCAAACACACAGATTATCACATGATCGTTACATATATAAAATGCTGTATGAGATAGTATATCATTGGGATTCATTTATAAATCTTTACATTACATTGGCTTATAAAGCCTTTTTTCTATAAACAACTGCCCTCTGCAACCTCCATATGACAAATTCTCGCAGCTAACATTATTTATTACTAACTATTAAACTAACACCTATTTATTTATCTAATCTATATGCTATATGTAATATAAACATTAAAACTTTGGTAAATTGGATATCATCATTTGTTAAAACAGGTGTGAGAGATGGAAAGAAAGAATTATACTAATTTCCATAAATGAACAAAGTAGGTCAATGAGACTCGGTGTACAACCAGTTATAAAAGTAATAGTTGTAGGGTAGAAAAACCTTAGTTTAAGGAGAGCGACTATACATTCACTTTTTCAAAATATGTTACTCAGAAATATTTTTCCTTATTGGGGAAGGGTACGCTTCTTATTGGAATGCATATTCCAATTGCTTAAGTTTTCTGGGAATGAAAGTACAACCATTTGTGTCAGTTTTAGGGTTGAAAAGTTGAAAAACAAAAATTCCTTTTAAACTGTCTCAAGTTCAACGATGAATCACGAAGAAAAACTTTTAGGACCATCTGGGAAAAGTTTTATTTAGCATGTATGGTTAGAGCCCCCAACATTTATTTTGAACTAATTTTTGAATTATTAGTAACTAAATGCCCTCTAATCTTTTTCTTGATAGGTCTTGAAATCAAACTAGGTCAAATTGTGTTTTCTTTATACTCCTAGAGTCTTGATATCTTGTTAATGTTTCTGCATTTAATTTTCTCTGTCCAATTTCTTCAGTATTCACCAGTTTTTTGATAATAAAAAGTCTTGCTAGTTATTTTAGCAGTTGTAGTTAATATAAATGCACTTTCCACCATAAACTAGTTTAGTTTGGCATTCATTCAGTTGTGTTTATCTCCAAGTTTGTTTATGATTATTAATTCCTTTTACATTTCTTGTTTTGTTGGTAATAGTGAATCTTGACATGTATATTGTTCAAACCTGATATTTAGGATCCAGTTGAAGACCAGTTAGCAAACCTTGAATTTGGACGCGTGAAAATTAGTGTTGGGAATGAAAACAGTAAAGAAAGGAAGAAAAAGCGAAAGGAGTCAAAATTCCAGCTTCTCGAAAAGGTTTGCAATTAGAGAGCATTTCTCATGATTCCCCACTGAATTTCTCCATCTGCAATTGAAATGGTTTGCCAAATACAGACATGTGTGAAACAGTTTTTGATTTTATGTGTTGGAGTGCCATTGCCTTACAGTTATCAAATTACTGAAGCTTCTACATCTATTGATACAGGCAAAACATTTGCAATCAACAATGCAAGATCCTGAGAAAGGCCAGGTGCAATCTCTGTTTCTTTGGAAGCTTTGGCTAAAGTAGCATTTGATTTATAGTTTTGCAATTTTTTATATGGATGTTTCTAAGAATCTAAATTAAATTGTTCTCCAATTCTGTGCTGCACATTGTTTTTGATTCAAATTATAATATGCCATCTCAAAACAAGGGTTCTTGCTTGCCAGAATAGATCAACTTGTACTATGATCAGGTTTGGTTACCGAGTGTGTATGTCTGGATAAAGCTTTTACCTTTCACTTAATATATTTTTGGTTTTTTGATTTGGTGCTGGCCTTTGGTGAATAATTACATGTTGCCTGGGGTAAAAGCCAGTAAGCCAGAGTTGAGAACATCCTGGGACTGCAAGATGGGGATGAAACATTCTCCTGCCATCCCTTTGGGCACCATCTGTGATTGGGGCCATCCGCAGGACAGCCCTACAGTGCAGGGTATATTTCCCATGCCATTTAAATTTAAAACAAAAGCTCATTTAAAAAAAGTGTAGGTAAGCTGTGTAAATCTTGATTTTCTTTTCACAAATGTTTCCAAGTTTCTGAATCCCCATTACTATTTCCTTTACATGAAAATAAATAAAAAGAATGATATTCTGTTTCTTCTACTGTGTAGTTTCTCATCCTCAGCCCCATGCCATGTATTACACAACAATGCTTCTGTAACCTTTACGCTATCCTCGTCATTTTGTCTTAATTTAAAAAAAAAAACTTTTTGACTTAATATTAGTTGATTTATTTTTTATTTTAGCTTTCTAAACCTTGATTTCAACTGTAGTCGGGCTTTGTAGTCGGGCCTTTTATGTAATCGGCCATGTAGTCGGACTTTAATATTTTCTCCTTCAATTGCCGAATAATATTTTTTCCTCGTCCGTTCCACTATTTCTTTATTTTCTAAATTTCTTTTCTTTTTCTGTAAATTTTTTGTAAGGTTGATTTGACTTGACCAATAATTGTACGTTCCACATTAAATATTTTTCTCTTAGTACTCTGAGATGTACTGTCCATTATTTTACATTCTTCTACAAAATTGGATACCTCTGCTTTCATTGTCGTCTTTTGCCAACCATGGACTGCATCCCACGCACATAAACTATCCAACTTTTCAAAATCATTTTTCATCAGATGCTCTTCACTGAGAGTTGTAGCTTTGAGAAAATTACAAGTCAATGAAAATACCTCATAGTCCTCCATTTTCTAGTGAAATAGGCCACGAAGATAATTTATTTCATCGTCCAAACGTGACTGTAACTCCAAAATTCCTTTATCATTTGGTTCCATCGGACCTTGACTCTCCGTCCATTCTTCTTTGGAGTTTGAATTTGACGAATTCGAGGAGGTTACTTCCTCACCGACTGCTTGGTTTTTCAAATCAATTATGTTCTTCTGACCCTTATTCTCAATGGAAATTGTATTTGTTTTCTAGTTGTGATTGGTTTTTGGCTGCCACCAGCCAACCCTGTCCCAACAATGCGTCGTACGCTTTCTTCCTTAATGAAATGACCACAAAGTTCAACAAAAATGTTTGAGTTCCAATAATTACCTATTGCCCCATTAAAACTCCAAGTGCCTTAATTCCTTGTTGATCTGCACCCACTAGTTGGAAAGTTGGCGGCCAAATGGTTGGCTTGCCGAGACTTCTCCAAGTGTCTTTGGAAGTACATTCATGCCAGACTCGCCATCAACAATTGTATTAATGAGATTCCTTCCAAAGATCTCCATATTCACCATTTTTGGTTTCATTGTCATGTTAATTATCAGTAACATTGGATCAATCACTTGGTTGCTCGAGTGCGGAGGTTTAGTTATTGGTTCTTCATTCTCACCAGATTCTAATTGGGCCATAACATGCATCATCTCATTCTCCCCCAATACAATAGCATTTTGAAGTTCAGGAATACTTTGTAATAAATCCTCTACTTTAACTGGTGCAGTAGCTTGAAGTACTTGTGCAATATTTTTCTTGGATTGTAATTGATTTGTTACCGTACTTGCATTTGCATTTGAGTGGCATCATTTGTTGTCCATAGCATTCTCCACTTCGACCCTTGCTTCATGAAGCCTTTCTTTTTTTGTATGTGGGTTTGGGTACACAACTTTCTTTTGCTTGGGCATGAGTAATGGCCAATACTTCATTATGCCTTACATCAATCATGTTGACACTAGCCTTTTGCTTTAGACATTTGGTGTCTTTGTGGTTTCCAAGTCCACACCATTTGCACAATAATGGCACTTTGTCTTGCTTGTTTTGGCAGTCTCTCACAAAGTTTCCCCATTTGCTACATTGTCAGCATTGTATGATAGGGCATCCTTTGGGGTCATATTGCATTTGGCTTCGTCTTCCTCTTTGATTTCAATAACTGCTTGGTTATGCATTCTTTTGCATCGATGGAGTGGACTCCTATCCCTGCGTAAAGAGTACTTGTGTATTCCTGGTCTTCAAATTGTATGGGCACTCCTTTATTGAATGACCCATAACTTGGCAAATCTCACAAAACATATTTTTAGGACAATTCCCTTTTGTGTGCCCCTCAATTTTGCACTTAGTACACCATAGTTCGTTAGTTTCTTTGTTGGTTTCTTTCTCCGCCTTCAATTCTTTCTTCATATAGAGCATGTCCCTCCAAAGTGCTTGTACCGTTTATGATTCATTGTCTCTATTGTCATTTGAACTTCCATCTTCCTTTGTTTTTCTTTTACTGGGTAAGGACATTTTATCTTCACTTTCTATGTCCATTGCTTGATTGTAAGCATCAGAAAATGATGACGGAGGCACTACTTTCATTTTCTTCCTCAACGAAGGAATCAATCCTTTGATGAACCATCTCTTCTTTAGTCCATTGACTAGTTGGTTCTCTAATTTCACTAGTGATTCCTTGAGCCTACGATTATAGGCTTGCACTATAATGTCCCTTGTCCTAATTTGCCCTAGAATTTGCCTATTGATCACAAATTCCACAAACTAGGGTTAGAGTTTTCACCTTGTCAAATGAATAGCTCCTTGATGATGTAATCCTGAATTGAAACCTGCATTCACCACATGAACAACATTCCCATTATGGTACATCTATTTGTCAGCATTAGACAATTACATAACATATATAGATATTCAAGAAAGCAACATATGATAAACTAGGAGGAGGGACATGGAGGGTTCGCCCAAAGTCATATGCCAAGCCTAAGAGGTTTTATACCACAACTCTCCCCCTTGGTGACTTGTACTTGCTTTCCCCATCCATATCACAACCTTGGAAGACACATGCCAACTTGTGGGAATGGGCGGAGATCACAAGCAATCTTGGCACTTACCACTCATCAGGCCCATCCTCACCTTGGGATTGGAGGGAGATCTTGAGTGGGGTCTTTAGGCTCTCACTGCTTCCTCAGGCCCTTCCCACAAAGTGGTTTCAGATAGTCAAGCACATCATATATTCTATCACAAGAAGTTATTCATTAAATATTCTTTAGCAATCTGGGGTGATGAATTGGACCGATTTTCTTGTGTCCTGATTTGAATGTTTATTCTCCTTAATTGATCCATCTATTCTTGACACTCAGGCGATATCGTTAGTGTGAATCAAATAAATAAGAATCCATTTTCCATACTTATATTAAAGCATCATAATTACTTATAAGGCTTAATAATTGCTGCAAGCATCATTATTGTATAATCGTATTATATATATATATATACATTTCCATGGTCATGCCATATGCACTTATCTGATTAGGCCTACTGCTGTCCTTATTCTTCCTGCAACAGTTACTTCTTCAGTATTCTCCTCATCCAAACATTATGAATATATGGTACACCCTTTTTATCTCTCTAAATCCCTCTTGGTTGGAATTATCGAAGGAGTGTGCTGATCCAATGGTCACTTATTTATGCTAACTGAAATCATTTATAAACCTGAAATTATAATTTATGATTTTGAATTTATAAATTATTTATACTGTCTTGATTGCTGCTCCCATTCCTTTTCCCCCACTGGTTGGAAATGATTCTCTTTAATATCCAATATGGTCAAAGTCATGGGATGTGTCTCTTAGTATTTTCTGACTTAGTTAATCTATGCCTTGACTGAATGAACCACTTGGCTATTAGAATCGGTGCATTATGAACCGATACCAAGGTCTTTAGAAAATCAATGCTTTAGGAATCGGTGTAACTGCTTTATAATTATTGTTTGCTTATTTAATTTAAAGCATAGTCACTTCATAATTATTTTTATTATTACAATGAATAATACCAACTTGTTCTTATATTGTATTTATAATAATTGTATTATAATTATAATATCATCTAGATGATTATAATAATAATAATATTTGAATTACAATTATTTATATTTGTATTTTGATATTTATTTTATTTGGATATTTGTATTTCCATGCTTTATATTTTAGTGCTACGATTTCGGGGACATGACATGCACATTCTCATGCTTCCCTTGTTTGGTGTTGGTTGACAGATTTGTCTTCTTAAAAGATAAGTTAATATGACTCTATTTTCCGGAATGTAGACAAATTATCAATGAATAGTTGGAGAGATCACCATTTCATTGGTGATCTTCCTCTTAATTTTAACGAGGTACAACTCCCTCTTATGATATAATTTGATTTTAAAGGGTATGCTTTTGACCAGAAAGAAGAAAAGGCATAACTAACATTGGTTCATAGCCATGATACCGATGCGACAAGACTTGAAAGAAATGTTACTAATACTTCAACACAAAGATTGGAGCATCAACATCAAATAAACGATCATTCGGATTAAAACCTCACTCGATTCCAGAAGAAAATAAATGTAAATCGATGAAGTATCATATTCACAAAGGAAAGAATATTCACACATTTATCTAAGCTCAAAGACTTATGCATAAACACTAGCATTACATTTAAATCTCCAATGTTCACAGACAATGAGCATCCTCTGAAAACAAATGAGTTGTCGATCCTTCTTTATTAATTCTCCTCTTACATCCCTATGTGACCAAAATAAAAAGTTCGAACCCCTCCAGTGCCTTTCAATTACATATTTATAGATCTCACTTCTTGGAACCATTTCGGTTTTCGTAACCACCATCTTTGAAATGAGTGATTTATAACCTCTACTATAATCTTTTCTAACAGACTCCTTAAGCATCTCACAAATCACTTGGAAATATCATAATTACATCACACATATCAACTTAAGTTTGATGAGCTAATATATCACCGTCGCACACATGTAAGTCTTATGGCTCTTTGTATGTCTGAAGACCTGCAACTCTTAAACTTGCATTTGATTGCATATTTGCCATAACTTCATGCGTGGGAGAGGATTTAATAAGAGATTTTCCACCAATGCCGAAGCCTATCCAACAAAAAATTTGGCAGTTGCATCACATCATACACTTCTATCTTAATTAAAAACGTTTCAGCGACACCCTTGCCAGCTAATTTTCTGATGAGAAAATCTTCTCATGACATATCTTTGGCATACGATAGCCGGCTTCTACCTCTTTATATATTTGAAGGGATTGCATTTTTCTCTTCACATTTCAATCTTGCTTTCTAAATGTCTAGCACTTTGAGTGACGCGACCTCAAAAGGAGACTTCCTTACCATTGAAGGTGTGGAATGTAGCTCTGTGTGGCGGCTAGTAGCTGACCAACTGAAGGAGATTTTCATCATAAGGAATGATGTCGAAGGAGTGATCAGGAGGATTATAGGAGAGAATTTCCTGACGCAAGTTCATGTTCATAATTTTGCACTCTTGGAGTGGTTCATCTACAATATAATCCGAACTTCTGGCAAACTCGAATGGGGTGCTAGAGCCATTGAGATGCTAGTGAGGCCGACTTATATAGCCAGTGTCGAATCTTCCTTGGGACGTCTGAGCGAGAATCCGTCGGAAGGCCTAGTTGGAGACGTCATCTGCATTGCTACTACCCTCAGGAAAGAAGAAATCAAACAAGCTATTACTCTCTTACGCTGTGGGCTTGAGAGGAATTTAATGGAGACCTTTGTGCACTATGTAGAATTTTATGAAAATCTGTTTTCTCCCACGCAGATTAAGAGGATTCAGGAGGTAGTGGAGGGAATCCACATCCTAATTTTCACTCTTTTTGCATGAAAAGATTGTACTTGCATCTCCCCCATTAATCTAATATATATGTTTTTAAGTTTCACTGCTTCTTGTAATGTGATGAAATTTGATAATCTTTGCTTCTGCTTAATGTTCTTTCTGTAATATATTGTTTCCCATTTTCTGCACCACTTTCTTTTAGTCAACTAGAGATCTTTGAATGCAAAATGGCAGTTTTGAGAACAAGTTATGGAATGAACGTTGGGTCCCGACGAGGTTTTGAGAACTTCGTCGGAATCCGACATGGTTGAGAAAACCTTTTTACTTTCCGCTTAATCATCTTTCTCTAAGGCATAATCTTCGGGAATTCTGAAAAGGAGCTCTGAAACCAATAACAATGTTGCTGCTTTAATGAAACTTCTTGCCATCGAAAATAGAATAGGTGTTCAAAACCCTATTGGGATCCGACAAAGGTTTCAAAACCTTTTAAAAGTTTTGAAATTGCGTTAGTTCACTTACCATTTAACTCCATCTTCCTTTTATCGGCATTTGCCCTGGATGCGAGAATTGTTTCGGGTTTCGACAAGGTTTTGAAAACCTACAAAAGGCGAACCAAGAAAACAGGCTCTTGACATAACTTTTAAAAGGTCGGGTAAAAACAGGGTTGTGAAAGCCTTAACGGGGCTCGACATGGTTTCAAAAACCTTAAGAAGAACAACGCTTTAAAACAAAAGCAAGAATTTAAATGGGTGGACACGATTTTTAGGGGGGGACAAAAACCATGGTAACATTTGGTATTGTAGATCTTTGCCACAATTCCATTGTCATCTCTCAAGAGTTTGAATTCCTCTTGGAATGCTCTTTTCAGTGCATCCCATGTATTCGTATGAGTTGCTTCCAATTCTATGTACTAGTCTATGGCTATCCCTCTTAGAGTTGTTGGAAATGGTCTCAGCGAATACGCTCTGCAATCCTAACTGTTTGCTACCCAAATTTTCTCACATGTCTTACAATTCCTTACAGGGTCCTCCGATTCGTTTCTAGTGAACTTTGGAAGTTTCTGCCGCTCTACATTCGGACTTGCTGGAGGAGTTACCATGTTGCCTCTGTGATGGTAACTTGGTTGGAGAGTTTTGATTCGTATGTTCTGGTGCTTTCCTTGCACTCTCAGACACATCGCAATCCTTTACTCATCCCTCTTCAACGTTCGTCACCCTTGGGTTGCCATTGGGATCCTTTCGATGCTTCCTTCGTCCTGGCGTTATTAGCTCTAATCTTCCAATGTTTGATTCTTCTGTCAGTGTTGAGTCTTCAGTCTTGCATATGGTCTCTGTTAGACCGTCGGTAGGTTCTTCCTCGCCTTCCCTTTTGGTCAACTTTAATGGTATGAACGATTCTTTGATAGTCAGGTTGGAAGGTTCTCCCTTGCCTTGACTTTCACCCGACGGTGAACCTCCTTTGTCCAACGGTGATGGTCCCAATGGTTTGACGATGGCAAGATTGGTGGGTTCCCCTTTGCTTTCTCCTTCGTTTGATGGTGATAGTCCTGACGGTTTGTTGATGGCAAGGTTGGTGGGGTTGGTGTACGCTTTGTCGGGGAGTGGTAGGTGTCGTGCTATTTCTTCCCACTCTCCCTTCATGCTTTCTCTTGTCGTGAAATTCTCTTTCTCTCTCAATTATGGCTTTTGCTTACGCTTCAGCTTTTGCTCTTGGGTGGACTTGGGCTTGCCCTCATAAACCCTTTGCCTTCTTCAACTTCACCCCTCAATCGTCTCCTTTGTTCTCTTTGTTCGATGATCCTTAAAGATCTCTTGATCTCTTGACCTTGACCACATTGTGGTCTCTACCCGCCTTTATTGGGGTCGAAGGGCATGAATCTCTCAAATCTGAGCTGATTTCTTTAAGGCAATGGGGCCAAATGTTTACTGGTTTGTCTAATAAATTAAATACATGAATTACTAATAGAGATGACAATGCATACTTAATACATGCATAAAATATATCTTTATTCATGCATGAAATTATTTTAGAAGACCAGAGATGGTCAGCCAAGGATCGAGTCGATCCTGCTAGATCATACTACTCTCCTTGATGATACACAATGTATTTAAAGGACCTGACGGTTGCCAAGAAGAACACAACCGTCAACCAACTGATGCTTATAACTACCGAAGTTGACAACCAATTAATACATAGTCAGATAACCAATTTTACCAAAGCATAATAAAGACATTGTACATGACTACATCAACCAGATCTAATAGTCAGTCACTCCAAATTTGATACCACTGCCTGCCTGTTGTCTGCAAATTAGATAAATTCAATTAATATAATTATAAATAATTAATAAATTATTAAATAAATTATTTTTTTGATACAAGTAGAGAGGGATCTATAGGGGCCCTCACTTGGATTTTATCAAAAAGCGGTTCAACAAAAGTACATCAAGGACTACAAGATAACAAAAACGGTCTAAGACAGATAAAAGACCATTGCAAAAGCCTGCACCAGCAAGACCCAACCAAACAACATAGAAGAACAAAAACAAACTAGAACCATACAAAACCCCAGAAAAGCAAGGGACTGAGAAAAAGGAAACCAAAATACTCATCACCAAATCCATTGTAGAAAATGAGATACCTTGAACCAGATCATCTTATCACAGAGGAGTTGTCCCCCAGCTGCTTAGCCACCTACCACCTTGCGTGCCCTGCCCCCAACATCATCATAGGAGGGCACCAACATTCCTGACATGACATTCCATCCTTCAGCAGCAATGACAACTTGTTTATGCATTGAACAATTCACTGTCATTTTCACAAACAGTTGGCATACAAATTGCTGATAACACCATTTTATTTATTCACAGTCGAGCATTCAAACTGAAATAAATAACTCTGACCTCTTATTGATGTAACAAGGAATGTGAATGATAGACTGGGATACATTTTTTAATTGCCAAATCAATACATCATCAGCCCTGCCAATATACACTTCAAAATTAATAATTTTAAACTCACTGGGTCTGCTGTAGTAGGGACCGGGACTGCTGTAGCTGCATTTGTGAGTGCTGGCACTGCTGATATACCTTGCTGTTCTCACACTTCGTTACAGAACAAAGAATAATTTGAAACTGTATGCTGAGATGCTGATTTAAACCTTCCTTAGAGCTGTTTGAGACTGCTGTCCTGTTAATCAGACCCTATATGGCTGTGGCACACCAAATATGAGAGTTATTAATGCAGAAAGAAGGATGGCTGATGTATAGAACACAGTTTTCCCTTGATCTGGGCAGCGAAGCTGAGATGCTGATTTAAACCTTCCTTAGAGCTGTTTGAGACTGCTGACCTGTTAATCAGACCCTATGCCCTATCAAATGGCTGTGGCACACCAAATATGAGAGTTATTAATGCAGAAAGAAGGATGGTCGATGTATAGAACACAGTTTTCCCTTGATCTGGGCAGCGACTTTCGTCCTAGTTCTCATGCCTTGTTTCAGATCTGCCTTTCATTGACTTGGGTAGCCAGAGATGACTTGAACAATAAATTTATAATTTATTTAATGCTCAAAATTCACCCATCAGACTTGATGAAAGGCTCTAAACTGCAGCAACTATTGTAGCGGGTACTGTAGCGATGTTGCAGCTTTTGTCTTTTTCTTCAAATCCCTTCTATAATTTGCTTTGCCACTATCTCCAAGAAATTCTTCAAACTTTCATTTCAAATTGGAAATAATATTGCAACACAAATCTTCACATAAACTGATTACATTAGACACACCTGTGAACTTTGAAAGAGTCACACCGAATTAACCAAGGAGGATCTTTCACCATCGAGATTAATCTTCTCCGACAAGGTTTTTGTCTTCAAGATGGTTGAGATGAACCAAGTTCAATCCCACAGAACCACAAGGGTTTCACAAGAGGAAATCAAATAATTTACATAATGCAAATGAGCTCACAAAACCTCCTTATATACTTTTCCTGCCAAACTTTCCAGAAGATACAATTAAAAATTCACTTTTTAATTAAAAGCTCGTTTTTGCTTCAAAAACCCTTTTATCAAAATAATGATAATATTTGATACATAAGGTCTCAATATTATGCATTCATGATTTAAAACTTTTCATCCTCTTTCTGATGAGCTATTATACTAATGTGCCTACTAAATTATTTTAATAAAATTAAGCAACCTTAGTAAAATAATTAAATTAAAACCAAAATAATACACCCAAGTTGCGGAAACTGTCGAAAAACATCAGAATTGAAATCTGATTGCACTAGAATGATATCAATGATGAATATTGAAAATTGGGCCTGATTGGGCGACTTACTATAAATAGATACTCTCTCCAAGAATCTTGGAGAATCCACCAAGAGTCTGAATTCACTTCGGAAAGTGGCATAGTAGTACTCTAGACCAACTGAGTTCATTGCCAACATCAAACATCCTCTCAGGCAAGGCTGACCGTCATCGAGAAAGCCAAAACTAACTACAATACCGAAGTGACCGAAAATGGGGGACATTACATACTGAAGCTTGAAACTCTAGGATGTAAAAGATGCATTCAAATGTGTGGATGCCCCATGTGTTTCTTAACCCAAATTTGAATGTAGTCACAACCATTCTTGGTGTGATTTTTGTTCACATCCACAATGGTCACATGAATGGGGGTTGCATTTTGTTCCATCTTCATGAATGAAATTCGAAGCTTGAATAGTGGTCTGTAGTCTTTTAAACTTTCAATATGCTACCTCAATATTTCCTTTCCTATCCTGTCCGATCTATTAAATTCCAGGTCGCCATTCACTTTTTTAAAAAGTAGGAAATGATCCATCGCTCTTTTATTGATGCTTGAAACTCTAGGACGCAAAATATGCATTCATATGTTTTGATGCCCCATGTGTTTCTTGACCCAGCTTTGACCGTAGTCACAACTATTCTTGGTGTCATTTTCCTTCACATCCACAATGGTCACACAAATGGGGGTTGCATTCTGTTCCATCTTCATGAATGAAATTCCAAGCTTGAACAGTTGTCTGTAGTCACTTAAATTTCTTATTTTTCTTGACTCACAGGGTCGAAATTCTGAGCTTGAATAGTGGTCTATAGTCTCTTGAATTTCTTTTTTCTAGATTCTGTAATCAGCTTAATTAGTTAATTAGCAAATAGAATAAATAAAATAAAAGAATAATGTTTTGTCGGGAATTAGTCCTCTTTATTAGTTAGCACTCGGGTAGTTGCCAACGGTTGGTATCCTCAACCGACGTCAGCTAACTATTTATAGTGCCGAATGTGTTGTAATCGAGGACTGACACAGATGTAATGCATTGTAAATGTTGCAGCCATATGAATAAGAATCTGAAACGTATTTCTGTGCAATTGTTCTGTAAATGATTGTTATGCTTCAATGTGATTCTGTAACTTAGTTTACTCAGGATTTCAATTAACCCTTAGCGAGTAAACAGATTCAAGGGCCAGAAGACATAAACATTCAATCCTCCAATAGTTACAAACTTATAGGTGCCCATACAATGTGCTTTCCTCTACCTTAATGTTTAATACATTTGAAATGCTCAAATGGCATTTCCCCATCTTGCTATTCTGTACTGCTGCTGTCTTTTTACTTGCCACTGCTATTCTGACATTCTCTTTCTTCTGATATGAAAATGAAGCATTTTTGTTATTTGAGTGTTTTAAATGGTGGTTTAGAGTTTGGTTAATATTCGAATGTTTTGGGCTGGGTTATTAACTTTGGGTATGTTAGGCTTAAATAAATAGAAGTGAACAATTTGAAAAGCCTAAAAACACATCGTAGAGGTACACAACCTTTGTTCTGACATCCCCATAATGCTTGCATGATTGGAAATTTGGAATTTGGATTGATGTGGTTTCTCTTTTTAACGTGTACCTCTTGCCAATGTGCTTGTTGCCTTTGAACTGTTTCTGTTTGAATGTTGAACTTTCATCAAACCAAAACAGATTTGCTGCTTTACCATCTTTTGCAATCAAGCAAACTTCTAATAAATATGAATTTCCAGAGGATAAAAAGTTATTACATTGAACAGAGTGCAGTAGTTAACTACTTTCCATTGGGCTGGGTTTCAGATTGATATTTTGTTTCAAGCTAAATGTATGTGTGATTTCTTAGGTGATTGCCACGGAACATTCTTGGAGTGCTGCTGCAAGTAGAGCAGCTGGAAACAAAGTAGGTTTAAGTCCAACCTTTTGTTTATTAGAGTAATAAGAGGAGTGTGTTATTTAGTTCACTGCTTTTTTGGTTATGGTCTTTCATTATTTATTGCTATTCACAAGTAACACATGTATGTAGGTCTTTGACGATCCTAGACGTCTGAAGCAGAGTGCAAAGAAGGAGAAACAGCAACATCAGAAAAGTGTACATAAATGGTTAGTTTCTACTTAATTTTTGGATTTTGTTACATATTAGAAAAGAGTGGTGTCTGATTATTAGAGTGATTAATTGTCAGCCTTCAGCAACTTGACCTTGGGATTTGTGATTGAAATGTGACCTTTTCCCCTTAGAAATGCTTGTATTTACTATTTTCTTTTTGTGGGGAATTTCATGTACTTAGATCCCTATATTTCTACACTGACCTGGTGCAGCTGTTCGCTTCATTGGGTTATATTGGGTTAGTAGGATCTATTGGCTGCCTTTAGCTTGTGTGGAGTTTAAAATTATTATTAGTTTGCTTGAAAAGGTATATCTCTGGTCCATATTGCCAATATATCTGGACCATATCCCTATATTTCATCCAGGAACGGAGAATCCAATATTGTTGGATAACTCTCAACTTTTGGATTTTCCTTCCGGGTCTGTTGCATCTCCTCTAGCATTTCCTTTTACTGCAGTTATATTCGAAGCTAGAAGAAAGATATTTCTCCTTTATGGCAAGGTTTTGGGATTGGTCCTATCTTCCTCCATTCCTGCCTTAAAGTGATGAAATCTGTCAATTCTGGTTTTTTCATCCTTGTGCGTGAATCATTCCAGTTTCTCTGCATCAAAGATTATTATTATTCCCTTGCATTTTGGGGAGTCATTGGTCACTAACTCTGCATCCACGTTTGCCTCAGAAGACCATCTTTTCATACTGTAGAAATAACAGAAAACCTGACACTCAGTACTAACTTCAGAGGAGGAAGTTTAAAAGATGAAATGCCAAAATGCTCTCCAAATAGTACCTGAAGTGCATTCAAAACAAACCTGAAAAGCCTATGTTATCATGACTGTCAACATTTATAGAGTTAGATTGTCTTCATAATGGGTGTGTTTGTCCCCACCTCAAGAGTTTCATCACTGTACGTCAGCCTTCAGTGGAAGTCATTCAGATTTCTTAATCAAATATTCTTATTGTTTCCTTGTATTTTTAGGAATCATTAGCTGCCGATTCTGCATCCACATATGCCCAAGAGGACCCTAGGAGGAATCACAGAAGCTATTTTCATTGCAAATGGAAAAGACAAAAGCCAAAGTAAAAAGAGTCTGGATGGATTTCCATGGGATTTTGCAATGGGAAACTACAACCTCTGCACCAATACCCCTGCTTTGAAGTAATCTTGGAAATAAGATTATTATATAAATCTCTAGTGCAGCTATCCCACATAAGATAGAAAACATAATTTGATCTTATTCTTGGATAAAAGTATCAATACTTAGAGCTAATTGAATAGTGATGTTGTCTAACTGGACACGCCTCTCAATGCATCTGAAAAAGATGTTGAAAGGCATTAGCATCTTTACTACTCTTCAAAGCATTACATTTGTTTCAGACATTTACTCATGGACACATGCTTACCCCTGAGAGTTCATGGGTGAGGAAGGATCAGAAAATGGGCAATGCGCATCAGTATGTATGAATATTGAAACATATAACTGTAGGGTGTAGATCACATGTAAATTAGATTTCAGAAGGATTGCTTTGTCACTTTGGAGGGGGCAACCTCCCGCTGCAGAATAACTTTCCTCTATTTACATGTAGTACATTTTTAGGGATGGGTGTGGTTAGTGGTAGGTGCCACATGCATTCCCTTGTGATGGCACATGAAAAAGGAAAGCTTGTAACATATAAATGTGCTGAGGAGATGAATGGAAAGTGCTAATGAGATTGTGAACCTAAATACAAGAAACTAGGTTAAGAGTATGTCACGTGTGCCATCCATGGACATTGTTATTAGAACTTAGAAGTTAAAACTAAATGATGATGATGGTGGGCAATGACATGCTCCCCACTCAAAAGAGTGTTGTCATCAAAGGTTCAACTCAGAGTGCTGCTGTATGATGTCTTCACTCCCCCCAAGTGGCATATTTTGTAGGCAAGCTTGTCCACTTAACAAGGTACTTAAAAATATATCTGCTGTTGATATGATTTGTTCTGTTATTGATGACAACCTCTGTTTCTAAGATCAGTTTGCCCTCTTCATTAATATTGACACCTCCCTTTCCATATTGATGTGTTACCTGATCGGATACTGTCGACAAGAAATATGGAAACATTATGGAGATTTGAAATGGGATTAGTTCTAAGTTATAAGCAACTTCACAAATCTTGCAAAAGATCTTATAGGATGTGCAGAATTTTCGCAGCAGCTGTGATGTCTCTTTCTGGTTGAGGATGCTTCTTTGTAAGGTTTGAAGTGTTAAAAACCTTAATAATTCTTATGTTTTAGCCCAATGGAATGTTGTCCTCAAGTGACTTGACTGGACTGTTAGTAATTCTCCACTGCCTGTACACTGGAGTGCCACTGCAGATAACTTCTCATCTCTGGTAGTGGATAGTCATAAAGAGCCTTAAAAGGGGTGATTTTGGGAGAGGTGTTGTGTATATATTTTTTATATACTTTGGACTTTTTTTATAAAAAAATTGAGAGTTATTGCAAGGGGACAATTGGCTGTCCCCGGGATGGTTAGGGGATGTCATTGACATCCTCGACTGTCTTGGAGATGGATAGTCATCCCCAAGAAGTACCCACATTTCCGGGATGTTAGGGCCAACTTTTTTTTTTTTTTAATCTAGGACAGTGGGGGGACGTTTCCAAGATGTCATCGAGACCCTGAAAATCCCCGGTATGGGGATGTGTCAAAAAATGATGGGGACAAGTCCTTGAGGAACATAGATTTTATTAGTTTCTTTCTTATAAAGAGGACATGCACTTTCCTTCGCACTGCTACCTGCCATGTTGGCATCCTCTTGTTCTTTAATATATTCCTTTATTTGTTGGGGACGAGTCCTTGAGGAACATAGAGTTTAGTTTTTGTGTTTCTTTCTTATAAAGAGGATGTGCTCTTTCCTTTGCACTGCTACCTGCCATGTTAGCATCCTCTTGTTCTTTAATATATTCCTTTATCTCTTGCTTTGACACATCTTTTTATTTGGCCCTAGACAAACTCTTATTCCTTACTTGGGAATAACACACAGAGGAGCTTTCATTTGACTATACGAGTTCTTATTTTCAATTCCATATTGACTGCAATGCCAACAATAATGTTCACCACCAAGAAGTTGTTCAATTGTGGTTGTATGTCACCATAGGGGAGACATTGCGTCAATTTTAAATTTAAAATGAGCTCTCTACAGGTGGGGCAACTATTGAACTAGAACTACTAGCCATTCTATATGAACACAACAAAACAAAAAAAAACATTACAAATTTATAACCTTACAACTTTAAAAAAGAAGAAAAAACTCAGCATTATAAGCCATATATTATGTATAAAAGGTTTAAAAAATATCTAAAACATATAAAAAAATCTAAAAATCTTAAAAAAAAAAATTCAAAACTTGAAAAAAATTACAAGATTCACTCACCTTTGATGGATAAATCTTCTTTGTACAACTCTTTCTCTTCTACTGGTGTAGGTCTTTCACTCTCGTAGCCTTCACCTTTGAAAAAATATGTAGCAACCGTTAAAATCAACAATGGCAGCTTGGAGGAAAAAAAATGCAGTTTTGATCATTTGTGTTTGTGAAATGAGGCAAAATATGTTATAAGCTCTCACTTTAAGGCTAAAATAGGAGTGGAGAGAGTTGTTTATTTTAAAAAATGTAAAAAATTGTTTTTTTTTTGGGGCCCATTTGGTTGTAGGTCCTCTGCAGTTTGTTTAGATATGGCTTGGGTTTGCCTAGGGTCCTCTCCAGGCATCCTGGGTTCCCAGGGCAGACCTTGGGCAAACCTAGGCCATACTCGACCTCATATTGAACCCATATGGGGATGGGGGGCAATTCAGGAGAACTTGGTAACAGAGTCCTAAACTAGGTAAGACAGTTTCATGTTATTATTTTGAAATACATAGTTCCATAACTCCTCAAAATTTGTTCATTTTGTTAATGCAGACTGTAAGAAATACTGACCTCAAGGTAAATATAAAATATGACAAGAAAAATATCCTTATATAGGATTTTAAATAATTTAGAAGCCATATTATACAGATTTAAATTAGAACTTGAAAATACATCTAAACAAATTTGAGAAACATTTGCATTTTATAATTTTTAAACTAAGGGATGATCTAAGATGGGTTTAAAAAAACCATGGATGCATTTCACTTTTGTGATCCACTTAACTGTTTTAGCACTGATTTATTCATCTTTTGTCAATTTAAAACAAAAATTTTCTTCTGAAAGAAGTAATGGACACAATCCTAAAATATAAAATCAACGGAATTCCATCAATCCCTAAATTCTGAAATTGCTCCATGCTTTTTGTAAAATTGTCCATAAACCTAAAATGTATGCATGATACATTCACACATCTTTAACTAAAATTTTCTTTAAGAAAGGTATTATTGAAAAGGATTTAAACATA
>VDFB02043185.1:0-14448 GCA_007258455.2 Sequoia sempervirens
AGAAAATGTTTGAAGGTCACAAATTGAAAGTTCAATGTGCTAAATGCGCCCAGCAAGGAGATGACTTAGAAAATTTTCTAAGTGTGAAAAATTTGAAGTAGAGAGGTTCAAATGCGCCCTTGAAGGATTGAAGTGCTTGAAAATTTTCAAAGTTTCACAAAATGGAAGTAGCTACCTCTAGATGCGCCCCAGGTGAAAAAGGAAGCCAAAAATATTTTCTGAGTGTTTGCAAGTGGTAGGACAAAAGCTTAAATGCGCCCAAGTTAGTGATGGAATTCAAATATTTTTCTAAGTGTCGGAAAAATTCCACCTCTCTATAGAAAAATCACGCCTGGACTTGGAAGTATGGAAATTTCGATGAAGTTGCCAGTGATGAAGTCAGGGAACGCCAGTTGCACAGGTTGATAAAAATTTTCCAAGCCAGAGCAACAGGATTTTCACAGATGTGAAGAACGGATTTAAATTTCACAGGGAAATAATTTTCTAAGGTTCAAAATTCAAGAAAATCAAATGAACCCGTTCGTCGTGCACCCATGAATTCGACGCGTTCTGATGGAAATTTTCTTCTGGGTATTGAAGATTATCGACGAGGAGTTGATTTTAAAGTCTTCCATGCTTCGCTTCGGCCTTCAGGGTGAAGATTTTTGATGGGCACTAGGTTGATGAGTTTTCCTAAGGGAAATTTGAAAATTTTCTAAGGCAAAAATGAAGAAAACGTGTTTTCAAGGTAAAATTCTCCAGATGATGAATTTGAAAGGAACTGCCTAGGTGAATTTGCTCAAATTCTTCGTGAGGATAGTTTTCTTGAGCCAGAGATGAATAAAATCAAGGTTGTTAGAGTTCCAGCAGGTGAAATGAATTTCTTGAAGATGCAGATGTGTTGAAAGTTTGTCTAAGGCATGAACTTGAACACGAAGTTGGCGATGAACGCTTGGAAGTTAGAACGTGAAAATCAGGTAAGTAAGTTGAATTTATATTATGAAGTGTTCTAATTCTCTTCTCCTTGCTTGTTTTGCAGGAGAAATGTCGAGGCCAGAGCACGATGACTGGAAGTGGTAAAGCGCGATGATATTACAACCTTCGGAGGAGGATAAAGTTATCTCGAAGGAGGAAAATTTGCAAGAAAATGGCTAAGTGTTGAGACTTAGTATAACTCAAGTGACGAAGATGAAGACCCTCAAGTGGAAGAAGTCAAAGAACAACGCCAAGAAAGAAGATCAAGAATAGTGTGAACGCATCTACAAATGGAATCTTCTAGAAGGATGATGGTGGACATTATGGCGCATTTATTACCCCACTCTCCTTTGTGGCGGTTTTTAGGGCAAATCTAGTTTAGGGCTGAGGTGGCACGATTCTAGCCACTCTATTGATTGTAACCCTAGCCGTCTTTTGGGACTTGGCTAGCTATAAAAGGGGGGGAGTCCCCCTCATTTGTAATTCATTAGAAAGTAGACAGTAGAGAAGATCAGAGTAGAATTAGAGTAGAGGGACAACTTAGAAGTAGCTTAGAAGTAGATTGATAGTGTAGTTGGAGGAGAAGGAAAGTTTTCCTTTGAAAACTTTTGTAAGAGATTGTCGTGTAAAACTTTCATAATAAAAGATCTTTTCATTGATGCGTTGAAATTAAGTCTTTGTTATGGATAGCTAAGCGAGGTTTCTTCATCCTTCTACTTCAAGTAGCGTGAGAGTAGCATAAAATTTCATTTTCATGCAAGTAGATGTTAGCTGTGGAATGTGGTGTTTGATCTAAGCAACTCCGTCTATCCATACCACTAGTGTATTTGCTGATGGTGAATGCGCCTTGCGTGGTCAACTGGAATATCATGTACTTAACTTCAATCACAGTTTGAATGATGGTATGCGTCATTGTGATGGTATCTTCGTGTCAAGAGGTGGTTTGAACATCTTTAGTCATCTCCTTTGAAGATTGCACCGACTCCGTGGAAGCTGTCCGATGCGAGGCAAAGCGAAGTCCGGTTAGAAGTTTGCTGAAGTTGAGCTCCATATCCCACGCCTTAGAATAGATTAGACTCTCTTAACCCTACCCCATTTCAATTCAGTACTTTCCGGTTAGAATAGGAAACTCGCGCTTCATAGACAATCTTTCGAGCATTTGAATTCCTTTCTCCACTGCCGAACAATTCGTAAGTCCCTTGAAATACCAGCAAATCACATCGAGCCAAACTGAGCCTATTCGCACTAAAAGAACCTTGGAGTTGAACGCACAAACTTTCTTGCAATCTTAGCGTGCGGAATACTTTGATCAAGAGAGAATATGGTAGCCGTTGGCGACTTTATTCTGCATTGGTGCGGTCACGAAAAACACGTCAACACCCCCAATCCTCGAGGGTTACAGCGTATGTCAATATGACAGACAAAGAAAACGGGAAAGAGGTAAGTAAGCCAAAACCCACCCCTTTCTTCTTGACACTTATCGTAGGGGATAAGCTATTGCATAATAATATGATCGATTCAGGGGCCAATACTATGTTCATGCCCAAGCTAGTGGTTGACGCTTTAAACTTGAAATATGAGCCCCTCGACAAGGGAATTATGTAGTTAGATGAAAAGAAGGTCCCGACCATCGATCACATTAAAGACCTCTCTTTGACCCTATTTTCCTATCCAAGCCAAACCGTCATGTAGGAAGTGGTCATAATTGATATTCCCATCTTTGAAATATGCCTATCAAGGGAATTCACGAAAAAGCTTGGCAGATACCTAACACTTGACTAGTCTCACTTAATATTATGAACAAAGCATGGAACAAAGATGAAGATCCTATCCTAGCCTTTGCATCATGAACACATCGCAAAGGATGCGGTACTAAGTTTTGAAGCAACACATACCTCCCTTTCCAAAAAAGAGATGTATTGCATAGAAATGTAGAAGAAGAAGAGGCCACAAGTAATCGGACCCCCAGAGAAGAGGTCTTGCTCAATCAATTCATCGACTCTACCCCTTTCGGGAAATTTCATGCTACCAATCTAGGCACTTATGTAATCTTTGATGAGGACCAAGCTCTCCCAAAATTGTAGAAGGAGCAAGAGAAACTAAGCGAACCAGTGACAACAGCTTATGGACATTACATTTTGACAATGCCAAGTGCAAGCTGGATCTGGAGCCAGTATCCGGCTTGTATCTCCAACCGGGTCGGAGACCCTCAGAGCTTTCTGCTTTCAGTTCTCATGTTCAAACAACGATGCCAAATATGGGGGACTGGTTCGATGTCTCACTCTGGCAGAACGAATGGGCATAAAAAGGATACAGGTATTCAGAGATTCTGAGCTAGTTGTAAGCCAGATCTGAGGACAAGCGATCACCAAAAACATGAGAATGCAGTCCTACTCGCATAGGGTATGGGACCTAATCGAAGGGTTTGAGGCATTTAATATCTAGGTCATCCCGAGGTCTCAAAACTCCACCGCGAATAGAATGGCTTCGGTTGGCTAGCAACAATTTGAACTAACCGCCGGATTATCCAAGAACCAACACGCAATGCATACTATCATACGACCGTCTATCCCCAACAATGACCAGAACTAGGAGGTCTTCGAAGATGATGCTTAGATCTCTACCTTTTAGAGATAGTCGGGGGAGTTTTCCGATTAGACACAGCCCATATCCGAAGAAGTTGGTGAGGACCAAGTGATCTAACTCAAAGGCAATAAGCTCCCATGAGGCTTAATCACTCTTGAGAATCTCTTTGACTGCGAGGACGCAAGAAACAATAATCGGAGATTCATAGCCGACAAAGAGGATTATGAGGACCTCGATATCGGAAATGGCAGGAAGTTGAAGGTCGGGACGAACATGCTGCAGGAAGATAAAGAGAGGTTGAAAGAGTTGTGTGTTAAGTACAACAAGGTCGTGGCTTGGACCTACGATGATCATAAATGATCTGATCCCAGCATAATCCAGTATACTATCGACTTGTTCAAGGGATCCAAGCCCACAAAAATAAAGACTAGTCAACCTGAAGGAGGAGGCTTTAATGGCATAAGAGCTTACAAAGCTAATCAAATCAAAGATTATATACCTGATTAACCACTCCACTTGGGTATCCCATCTAGTCTTGGTCCAAAAAAAGGATGGCAACATACGGCTTTGTGTGGACTTTCACAACTTGAGTAAAGGCTCATTCAAGGACCACTATCCTTTTCCCTCAATGGACCAGATCTCGAAGAATGTAGCTGGTTTAGAAATGTTCTCATTGCTCAATGGATTTTTGGGCTATAACCAGGTCTACGTGAAGGAGGAGGATCAACATAAAACGACATTCACCAGCAAGTGGGGGATGTTCGCGTATGCAAAAATGCCACTCGGCCTCTCTAACATAGGTACCAACATTCAACATGCAATGGACATTGCTTTTAAGGGACTAATCAACAAGATCATCTTGATATATCTGGACAACCTAACCATATTTTCAAAATTAAAATACGATTATTTTGATCATCCAGAAATGGTTTTCCAAAAGTGCCAACAGTTTGGGATTTCTTTAAATCCCAAGAAATGTTTGTTTGGATTATCACAAGGCAAATTGCTTTGCTTCATGGTATCTAAAGAAGAAATAGACATAGACCCCAAGAGGGTGAAGGCTATAATGGAATTACTGTTGCCTGTTACTCAAAAGGGGCTACAATCTTTCTTAGGGAAGATTAACTTCGTCAGCCGATTTAATTGAAATTTCACAACCATTACGAGATATATTACACTGATGCTCAAGAAAGGCTTAGCATTCAAATGGACCCAAGAAGGAAAGCTTTCCTTCGAGCAGATTAAGGCATCCATCTCCTCAACTCTGGTGTTCGCTAACCCAGACTTTACAAAAGACTTCCTGCTCTATGTTTACAACAACTAGCACAACATAGCCTTTGTGCTCATGCTAAAGGACGAGGGAGGCAGAGAGAATCCCATTACTTTCCAATACAAGACCCTAAAGGGGCACGAAACCAGATATAATTTTATTAAAAATCATGCCTTTTCCATTATCACAAGCCTCGAAAAGTTCTAACATTTGGTTTCAGAAGGTAAAATTACAGTCCTTGACGCCCATCCCAACGTTAGGGAATACATCGCAAAAGATGAAATAACCAAGAAAAGGGCCAACTGGATCACTATGGTCCTGGAATATCATGTGGACATTGTTGAACATCCAGAATACTAAGAGGGGGCCGTGAATTAGTATTCCATAAAACCACAATAAAATCCATCTAATCATTATGATAATTCTGACAAAATCAGCAAGAGGGAACATAAAAACAAATCAATGCAACCATACACATGAACACCAGGATTTTTACGTAGAAAACCCAAAAAAGAAAAAACCATGGTGAAGGTTACCTCACAATATATTATATCTGGATACAAAGTATTACAGGGCTCACTGCCTGGACTCACTGTCCTTGAAAGGCTCACAAGATGAATACAAAACATGGCTATCTGCAAAGGTACAAAGCTAGAGGCTCATTGCCAAAAGATTAAACTGATAGAATACATCTTCACTATGCAGGATTCAGTTCCAATGAAGCTCAGAATATAAAATACTGCTTCACACGACAGTCACTCAACAAATCTCCACTAATCCACAAATGATAAAGCATTTAACCTCGGACCTTTCTTCCACACACACTTTCACTCATACTCCACACTTCACACTCTCATACTCTCTCACAAAGCATCTTATATATATACAAGTATATCTTATTCATCAATTAGGTTGGCCTAATTAGATGAAAACAAGATAATCAAAACTCTCTTTATCGGCACCATATTAAACATTTAATCCATGTAGTGCATTGTACCCAGTGGACTAACATTCATAAAACATAACTAGTCTCCATAATGTCTTGCATATGCTAAGTCGGCCAAGACTAGAACACAATTGTCCAAACCAAAAAATAAACCTCAAAGCAAACACCATTCGGATCTGATAACACATTAATTTCCCATCATACCACCAACATAGAGACTACCAACAAAACCGCAGCATAAGAATGCTCATCTTAATAAAATGTGGAGTCTCCCACACAGTATGCCAAGCAAGAAACAACAGTAGAATACAGAGTTGGAATCTGTCAGAGATAACTTTCTGCTCACAACTAAAAAACATCTCAAGATCCAAGATATAGATGTCTGAATGAGTCATGATAACATGGTTAAGAGATTAGAGTCAAATCAGATCTTGAGGTGAATTCTGGACTTAAATACCAACACAGTGATCCATCACAAAAGGGTATTACCGACAAAGAACAGCTTCTGGTAAACCAAGTAGACTTATCATATAGTTATCACCATGTTGACATCAATGACAACATAGGAACAACCAACACAAACCATCTGTTGTGACCTTTTTTCACACATCGCCCCATTCAAATGGGGACCCCTAATTTTTGCTCCATTCTAGTCTTTTGGCTTTGGTTTTTGTGTCTCTCTCTCTCTGTCTGTCTCCTTTCTATGGTCTACTTTCTGGGGACGTTCCCGTCTGCAAGCTTCAACGTGAATTTGGCCAAGTCTGAAATTAGGGTTTCATCATTCCTGGTCAGTCCGAGGTTGAATAAAGTGAATAACTTGAAAACTGAGCTTAACGTTGTTGTCAGTGTGTTTCCAACAGGCTTTCAGCAGATTTTTATCTGATTCTGAGATACTTACTATTTTTAGTAAGTGTAAAATTTCATGCAATTCGTCAGCATTTTCAAGATTCCGACAGTCACACTGCATTCAGAGTATATCAGGCTACTCGCGTGCAAAATTTGAGCGAAAACAGACAACTTACTATTTTTAGCAGTCAGGCTTCCGGCACGAATTTTAGGGTTCAGATGTAGAGTTTTTCTTTGCATGTCTGCATATTCCTTCTGGGTTTTTCGAGACCTTCGCAACAGTATAACATGCAAAGCGAGATGACAACTTTCAGAGTTCAGCCTTCCGAGGCTATTTTTAGGGTTTGCATGTCGGGGTTTCTTTTGCATGTCGGGTGATTCCTGATGGGTTTTCGAGAGCTTCGCGATGGTGTGACATGCAAACGGAGATTCTCACTCAGTAAGGAACTTGCTATTTTTAGCAGGTGTGTCGTAGCCTCCAGCAATTGAATCCGCGAGGCGTCGAGTGCCACCGAAACAAAGGGAAACCAGTTTATTTGATATACATGTGAGTAAATTAGTTTCCAACTTGAGCCTAAAAATAGGTAAAAGTCGAAATTTTCAAAACCGGTGTAAACCACGCGACGATCCTTCGGGCTATCTGCTGGTGCAAATTTCAAGTCAATCGGAGCACTTACTATTTTATAGTAAGTCAATTTGGAAACAGGCTAGAATAGTAAATCAACGCATGCGTTGATGTCAGCCAGCAGATCCATATGGTGAGGAGCCCTCATTCAAATTTCAACTTTCGATCGAGCAATGGAACTATCGAAATATGAGGTTACTATTTATAGTAAACCACCTCTAGAAACAAGCTGAAAATAGCAGGGTGACTAAAAGTGGCAGTATTGACAGAACAACAAAGCTATAAGGATGCAATGTGCGAAATTTCAGGTCATTCCGAGCTTCAGAAGTGCAAAAATGAGAAGGCTTACTATAAATAACAGGGCACGTAAGCTGGTGAAAAATGATAAAAAAATTCTAAGTCTGGAACTTCATCCAGCAGGCCTAGTGAAATGCGCTAGGTGATGAGGAGGCGTGGAGATTTTTTTTGAAGTTCATCCTTCACACAAGGCAAAATGCGCCCAAACTGGAGAAAGTCAAACGAAGTCAACATCATTTATCCTTCTGCCTAGCTCAAATGCGCCCCAGGTGAGTAAGCAAGCTCAAGAAAAATGCTAAGTATGAAGTTCATCCTGCTCAGGGGGTAAAATGCGCCCATCATGAGAAAGTCAAACAGGTCAATGCTTTTCATCCTGTAGCTGGTCTAAAATGCGCCCAAGGGAGGTTGATAGCATGAAAAATTTTCTAAGGCATGAAGTTTATCCTCCACCCTTGCCTAAATGCGCCCATACTTCAAGTTTCATCCTCCTCAAGGCAAGAAATGCGCCCAAGCTAGAAATGGTCAAAGCAAAGTCAAAGCATCTTGTCCTCCTCCACTAGTGAAATGCGCCCATGCAAAAATAAGCCAAGAAGAGAGTCAACGATTCAAAGGAGTTCATCCTCCTGCATGGGTAAAATGCGCCCAAAATGGGCCATGTAAGGACAAAAACTGGAAGTCCAAGAGTCACATGAAGGTGTTTGAAAAAAGTTTATCCTCCATCAAGGCTGAAATGCGCCTAAGTTAGAAGCAAGTCAACAAGGTCAAAGATTTTTGTCCTCCTCACCCCTCCAAATGCGCCCAAGTTAGGATGGTAAAGGTAAGTGCAAGCTAGTAAGTGAGGTGAGATGTGATTAATGGCGTGGTTAAAGCTTGATAAATACTAGGCGCCCAAGATGATATTCCAAGGGTGTGAAAATAAAATGCTAAGTGCTACATGTGCCCAAGATGGCAAAGTGTTAGAAATATTTTCTAAGGCATGTGAGGTGTTGAGAATAAAAATTGCTAGGCGTTGGAAAAATATTCTCCATGGCAAGTGATATGCGCCTAAAGTAAAGTGATGAGTGATGGGAATTTTTCTAAGGCATTGGAGCTTCAAAAATATTTTTCAAGTGTGAAGTAAAATGCGAGGTGGTGGTTAGAAAAACAAAATGTGCCAGGCACCTCCATGTACAAAAAAAAAATTTCTAAGTGAAGTTGGTGTCTTTCTCACAGGCCAAAATTTTAAGGTAAAAAAAAATAAAAAAATTTCTAAGGCAAAATTTTCAAAGTGATCAAAATTTTCCAAGGCGTGAAGTATTCTCTTCCTCTAGAAAATACGCCTAGACTCCAAGGTGGTGGAATTTTTCTTGAAGCATGATCAGAATTGCCAGAGGAGAAGTCAGTGAAAGCCAGCTGCACGGGTTGATATAAAAATTTTCCAAGTCAGAGCAACACAGGATATTCACAGATGTGAAAAATGGATTTAAATTTCACAGGGAAATAATTTTATAAGGTTCAAAATTCAGAGAAATAAAATGAACCCGTTCGTTGTGCACCCATGGGTTCGATGCGTTCTGGAGAAAATTTTCTTCTGGGTATTGAAGTTTATCGATGAGGAGTTGATTTTAAGGTCTTCCACAGCTTGCCGAGGATTTTGGGGTGAAGATTTTTGATGGGCACTAGGTTGATGAGTTTTCCTAAGGGAAATTTGAAGATTTTCTAAGGCAAAATGAAGGAAATGTGTTTTCAAGGTGAAATTCTCCAGACGATGAATTTGAAATGAACTGCCTAGGTGAATTTGCTCAAATTCTTCGGGATGATAGTTTTCTTGAGCCAGAGATGAATAAAATCAAAGTTGTCAGAGCTCCAGCAGGTGAAGTGAATTTCTTGAAGATGCAGTTGAAGTAGATGATACGCCCTTGAGGAAGATGGGTTGAAAATTTGGCTAAGGCATGAGGAATTTGAACGCGAAGAAGTGAATTCTTGGAAGTCAAAGCGCGAAAATCTTGGTAAGTAAATTAAGTTTACATTATGAAGTGTTCTAATGCTTCTCTCCTTGTTTTGCAGGATGAGCGTGGAGGCTAGAGCACAATGACTTGAAGTGACGAAGCACAATGATATTTCAACCTCGAAGGAAGAAAGTTGCGAAAAATGGCTAAGTGTTAGCTCAAATGACAAAGAAGTTGAAGAACAAAAGTCAAGAAGAAGATCGAGAATGGTGTGAATGCATCTACAAACGGAATCTTCTAGAAGGATGATGGTGGACATTATGGCGCATTTATTACCCCACCCTCCTTTGTGGCGGTTTTTAGGGCAAATCTTGTTTAGGGCTGAGGTGGCGCGATTTTGGCCACTCTATTGGTTGTAACCCTAGCCGTCTTTTGGGACTTGGCTAGCTATATAAAGGGGGAGTCCCCCTCATTTGTAATCCATTAGATTAGAAGCAGAGCTTAGAGGAGTAGAGAGAAGTTCATAGAATAGAAAGTAAAGTAGTGTAGATTGAAAAGTAAGGAAAGTCTTCCCTTTGGATACTTTGTAAGAAGTTGTCATGTATGCATTCATAATAAAAGAATTTTTCATTGATGGTGAATCCTTCTTTGTTGTGAATAGTTGTTGAGGCCTCTTCGTCCTTCCAATTCACGTAGCATCTTTCAAGTAGCTTAAAGTAAAATAGTTTTCATTATCATGCAAGTAGATGTTAGTTGTGGACTTGTGGTGTTAATTGAGACAACTTCATTTCATCCATACCACTAGCGGCTTGCTAACGGCAGGTCTGCCTTGTGTGGTCAACTGGAAAAATTTACAAACTTAACTTCGATTGTGATTCATGTGTTTGTATGCGTCGTTCTGATGGTGCTTACATGTTGAGTTATAATTTGAAAACCTCTTGCCATTCCCTTGAAGATTGCACCGACTTTGTGTAAGTTGTCCAACGTGAGGCGGAGCAGAGTCTGGTCGAAGTTTGTCAAGATTGATCCCACGTCCCATCCTTAGATAGAAGATTAACTTCTTAGGCCCTACCCCCCTTTTTAATTCAGTTCATTTCCGGTTAGAATTAGGAAACCCGTGCTCACTCGCCAAATCATTTGAATTGCACGAAAGCCCTTGGTCTACTGTTTGTTGTTAGCCGTCGAACAATTGTGTAAGTCCCCTTGAAAATACCAGCAATATCACATCAAGCCAAACTGAGCCTATTCGCACTTAAGGAACCTTGGAGTTGAAAGCATGATCTTACTCGCAATCTTAGCATGCTGAATACTTTGTTCAAGAGAGGATAGAGTGTTTGTTGGGAGACTTTATTCTGTGTTGGTGCGGTCTCAAAAACCACGTCAACACCATCCATACTTCATGCTCATGTTACAAGGCTTCCATAATCCCAACAATCTCCCCCTTTGGCTTGGATGGACACATGCATGACAAAAAAAAATTCCAATATACTACAACTGAATAATCTGAATACTCCCTCTATCAAAACTATTCTTCACAAAAATGTTTTTCATGTCACTCTATCTCTCTATCTCTCCACCTTAGACATCAATGACAATTGATGGGGTCCGGAATATATGTATATATACGTCAAAGTGTAACAAAAAAGATATGAACACAAAATTGAATTAACCTGAACAAGAGCCTCTATGACTCTCCAAGATGACCTTCCACGATGCTTTGCCTTCTTCCCATGAACCTTTTGCACTTATCAGAGTCATGTGTAATAGCTCAACCTTAGTTAAGGACTTTATACCATTTGCTAGAGTATTGAGACTAAGATTATTCTCTGATAATTCACCAATATAGCCAAGAGCACTAGAAATAGAAGTGTGCTTGAGTTTAATCATGTCTCTGTGTGCCACAAACTTCTTGATAACTTTTGTCCTTTGATCCTGCAAAGAAAAGAATTTATCCTGAAGCTGTACAATGTAGGACCACCTCTAATTATCTCTATCTTCTGCTAACCTGTATGTATATGCCTGAGTGCTCATCCGATACTCACTATTCCTTACCTCATTTCTTATGTCCAGTGTACTGCAAGACCAATCTAGGCAAAAGGAAAGCAGTCCCTATGCCACTTCTTCACAAACTTGTACACTCTCCAATTCTTTCATCACTCGACTGTGTGCATTTGCAAATTTTTCCTTGATATCTTCCAAATTTACTTCATCAAACCTGATTCTAGCAGGCACTTCAAGTCCAAAGATGTAGACCTTCAAAGAATCAATCATTCCTGTGAGATTCTCCACAACAAAAATAGATGAATCAAAATTAGCACCAAGAATAACCTTCTACAATTCTTCCCAATCTCTTTGAATATTTTCATCCTCATGTTCAAACTAACTTCCTTCTGCAACTTCTTGCTTAACAACACTCTTCCTTTTCTTCCTTGTTCTGGTTGCGCTACCAGAGTTACCTTCTATATTGAGATTTCTAGGGCTCTCCAAAAGAATTTTAGCATAATTATCAACTTCAACCTCTGACACTTCATAATATAATTTAGATATTCATACCAACCTTGATTCAACTGCTTCAATGTGATAGAAATCTATAGACACAAGAAAATCGATGCTTTTGGAGTACCTTTCAACAACAGTTACTGGAATCCGAAACCTTCTACTCATCCTCATCTGAAAAGTTCCAAAGACTGCAGCAAGGGTAGTCTCTTGTGTATCTGAGCTACCAATATTTATCATTAAGTTCTTGATTTGATGGGAAATATGCTCTGAATTTAAAAACTCTATCCTTCCTATTACCAGTAGTTCTCTCAAAAAGTAAAAGAGCAGACATACAATAAGATTGCCATACCGGAATGTATTCTTCTTACTCTTCTTGATTTCCTTTAAATTCTTCAAAAGATGTATACGAAGTAATTCACATAAGTCATAATCCATACCTCTTTTAACCATATCAACATCAATATGTAAAACAACAGTAGAAACTATGAGGTCATTGCAAGGGATACAAACTTTGTGAGTGATGACCTTAGCAACATACCTTATTACCGGATCAACAATTGATCTCAAATCAATCTCTTTCCCTTCAAGATTTGCACCGGTAATCTCAAATATCTCTTGCTCATCCATAGCCTTCTGATTGGGTACTGGTCCAGAGGAACACAAACCCATTACAACTCTAATAGCTTCTCCAGTAATCAAATGTCTCATCAATCCACAAATATTCATCGTGAATTTTGGTTAAGACTATTTGAATATACTTCTTCCCAAATTCAAACAGAGGGACTTTCCTCGAAACATCCAACTTTTTCACAACTAACACTCTGTAGGCATCATGGCTCTCTTCCAATTCACTCTCCCATAGCATGCTCAACTGAATTGACGACATCTTTTATGTCTTAATGTAAACAAATGCATAGATATCCTTTGTGGGAAACACTCTCGGAGGGATATGAGAGAATAAACCAACAGACTCCTCTAACACATTCTTCAAATATCTCTTCAAATTATCTTGTACTCTATCTACACTACTCACAACTTTGTAATTATCCATAGCAATAAAAATGAAAGATTGTGCAAACAGGAATACCTCTGTAAATGCCAACAAGAAATGTATAGATGTCCTGCTTCTAGAGCTCACTTCGAATTCACTTGATCTCTTCTTTAAACCTTGAAACTCTGAATTGCTATCCAAACTTCCTTTGCACGATTCTCCGAAAATACATAAGCCTTTCAAATTATCTGAATTTATTTCTTCCATTCCGAATGATTTTGTGATAAATGCTTCAACTTTTAGCTAGATTACCTCAAGAAATGTGTACGCGTCCATTCTTTCAAATTTTGCCGACTTCATCCTTCACACATACGAGTGAGAAAATTCGTTAATTTTGTTACCACATTAAATATACTTCTATCATAATGTGACACAAGTATCGATGAGAGGGTTTAATATATTTTCTAATAATAACTCCCCTTTAGCCACTGCTTGACTCAAAAATTGATGGTAGTATCTGCACCGGAGATCGGCATAGATAAGACTAATAATTCCGATTCAACTTGCTTTCCTTCCTTTCTGCAAATCCTTTTCATTTCCTTTCTTGCTTCTTTTGAATCAATGATTTCATCATGCTTCTTCACTAGATAATTATTCTTTCTGTAGTTATTAACAAGGTGTTCTGGATTGCTCCACTTACAGCAAATAGCATTCTTCTTTCCGTTCTCTCTTTTATTCAACAATCTAACTTTATATTCAATCTTCTTGCACATAAGATATTTGCCCAAGAATGATAAAGAATTATTAATTTTACTTTTGCAGTCCTTTGCCTTATGACCATATTTCTTATAGGAATAACAAACACCATTGAAAGATAAATACCTTTTCGCATCATGTCATTTCATAGGATTTCTTCCGAAATTATTTCTTAGATCCTTGATTTCTCCATCTTTCCACTGAGTCTTCTTACCAGTGGATTGCTTCACTTTAGAACTTTGACCTTTCTCAAACCCTAAACAACTCTTATTCATTGCCAATCTCTGAGAAGTAATCAATTCATCAAGCAGTGTCTAGCATATCTTAAAAATTTGTCTTCAAAAATTCTTTCCTTTTCCAGATAAGATCTCAAGATTTCTACTTCTTCCTCAAGCTTTATGCATTCATCCATCTTCCTTTGAATTTCAATTTCTTGACATTCTTTAGTTCTTATCTTCTTATCCAATGGTTGCAGCAAGTTGGATACGATTTCATCTGCCTTAACCAATAGATCACATGCTTCAACACATTTACTTTGCAGCTTTTCAATATACTCATTCGCTTTCATCAACTTGTCCTTCAAATCTTTTATTTCTTTTGAATATCCAGCAAAGACCACTTTCAAAGGAAAATATTTCTTATACTAAAATTTTGGGACCTTCCTCAAGTTGTTAGGATTCTTCTGAGGAACCAACCTCTGATACCAATTGTTGAACATCAGAAATAGTAAGAGAGGGGCGTGAATTATAA
>VDFB02043187.1:0-33304 GCA_007258455.2 Sequoia sempervirens
TTGATCATTGTGAAAGCTATTGTAATCTAGCATCAGATAGATAAGTCAAAAATCTGTATGTAATTATTTGTTACTGTAATACAAAGTGATTTCTCTTGGTGTGGTGGGTTTTTCTTCCGTAAGGGTTTTCCCACGTAAATTTGGTGTTCATCTATGTTTGTCTAATTCTCCGTTTCTGCTATTTATTTCAAAGTGCATCTTAATTGAATTGTAATTGAAAAATTTAAAAGTTTCTATGTGTTCTTCCCTGAGGTTTTGACGTTAGGAGAGTGGCTTCTGCATCTAGCTTTCCTTACAGGAGTCTCCTCTACACCTATCAAAATGTTGATAAAAGACCAATTTTGATTTACCTTTTGTGGGGTCAAATGAATTCATTTAAAATTTATGTTCTATAAGTATTTAGTCCTTATTATAAGCCTCCCAAAAAGTATAATTTTATATGTATTTAATTTGATTATTATATTTATTTTTGTTTTCTTGTGAATGTAGGTTTTTCATCGATAATCAAACTCTCTATTATGCACATGTGAAAAAATATTATATTACCAAAAAAAATTGAAAAATATCTATTCTCTTGGTATTGATGTCTTTGATCCAACAAAAAAAAAATGAATTTCAATACATACAAAAAAAGTTGTGTTATATAGTAAACCTATATCTAAATTGTAATTGGTTTGACTTCAAAACTTAATTAAGAAAAAAATATTCAATAAAACACTATGAAACCAAATTAAGGAGCTAGATATATTAGTTACAAATCTAAATTTGAAAAAAATAGAATTTTATCCTTCATAGAAAATAGCTATGTGTTATACAGTAAATATCACTCTTTAAAAATGGTGTTTATTGTTAAAAACTAGTTATCGAAGGAGATGGAAAAATAAATACAATTTAATTCTAAATTAAAATATATATATATATATCTAGAATCTACAGAGAAAATTTCACAAATCACTAGTTTGCATCATCTTCAAATTCCACATGGTTTAGCAGCTATAGGTGTTTGAAAGTGAAGAATTAGTTAAAAAAGTTTAGTTCAATGTTAAGTTTGGCCAAAAGGTATAACCCACTATTGTGGGATCACCCAGGGTAGAATGGAGTTTTCTAAGGGAAACCCTTGAGGCCTTTGGACTCCCCAAAATGTTTTGCAAAATTTTAAACACAATACTAAAAAATGTTGTTGCTTAGGCTGATGTTAATGGCTTGATTTCAAATGAATTTATCCTAGAAAGATCTATCAGACAAGGCTTCCCACTAGCCCCAACCCTTTTTATTATTGCATCTATTGTTCTCCATTACTTGTTGTAGTGTAGGAAAAAGTATCCCTTTTCACACTTAATTTGGGAATAACTAATAATAAAATGAGCTTAATGATGCCTTAATTTAGTGTTGTAATATGTTTTACATATTCACATTAAGTTTAGGGCCCTTTTAAATTAAATGGACTTAATTGTGCCTTGTTTTTTATGTTGTAAGGTGTATGTTTATACTTTCACATTAATCTAGGGTTTTATTAATTGATTGAGGTTAATTTTCCTTAAAATGCCCCTTTAATTCAAATCCAAGCCTAATTAAATGCAAATTTTGAGGGATAAAACCTGACATTCATAAATGGAATTACACAACACTTAACTTTGGAAGATGTGTGTCCTAGGTAAGTGACCTAGGACCCATTCACCATAGGGCGAATGGGTCCTCACTTAGACTTAGGACCCTATTTTTACATAAGGTTTAACATTGTTCGGTGTGTGTCTTAGGTAAGTGGCCTAAGACCCAATTTCTCTATGGTGAATGGGTCATCACTTAGACCTAGGAACCCCCTTTAAAATATGTTTTTGGCGGTATTTTAATGATTTCAAATCCACAATTCAATGTTGGCTTGTGATATTTGAATTTTGGGAATTAATCTTAAGATATGTATAAATACAAGGATATTTCACTTAGTTTCATCTAAGATTTTCAAGTGTTCAAATCCTAGAGAAATGTTTATGATCAAAAGTGATTTCCAAAGCATTCAAGGGCATATCTCTTCATCATTTGTTATAGCAATCAAGATCCAAGCATTATATCAAAGTTATGTGGAGTCATGCATGTTTTTGGAGCTAATATGTTGATGTAGGCTTCATAATTAATCAAGCATTCAAAGTACCATTTCAAGCAAAGATTCAAAGTCAAGATCCACATCCATTGAAGCCATTTTATGCAAGTTGCAAACCTCAATTATCAAGGTTTATCAAGGGTTTGGTGAATTGTGACATTACTTTGTTCATTCATCATTCTTTCATATTTCATTGTTTCATTTCAAGGTTTAATTATAAAAATGAGGTTTGACCAAGGCAAACCCCCATTCACCTAAAAAACAACATTTTTCTCTCTTTTATGTATGATTTGCAAATTTTAGGTGGAATTTTCTATTGAAGAACAAAAATTGCAAATTTGTCAATGTTCTTGCAATTTCATGAAAACTTTCCTACAAAATTTATTTTTGACTTTCTGACTACAAGATTTGGGAATCTAGGAGTGTAGACACAAAAGAACAAAACCCAAAAATAGATTTCAAAGAGCCCTAGCTAGGACCCATTCACCATAGGGTGAAGGAGTCCCAAGACAACCTCTGAAAACAGTGTTTTCTGAGAGGTACACAAGATTTTCCCTTCTCAGATCTACCAGAAGCTTTATTGATTATGATAGTATTATGTTTCATCTGCAAAACCCACTTTTTACATGTATTAAATGAGATTATTTGGTCTTTTAAATCCTTCTCCCAGAACCCTTGTTCAACCATTTTTGTCAAAAGTTATCTCAGGACACTTTGCACAAGAATAGGACACTCTGTGATAGTTTTTGAGATTAGTTTTAAGTGTCCTCCACTCATCCGATTTGTGTCAAATAAATTGTGTCTATTAGCTCTATGGTTAATCTACTTAGATCTAGTCTTATATTTTAGTTTTGAGTTGATTTACTATTTTTAGTGTGTCTCCCAAAAGTGATGTTTGGCCCAGACCCCTGTCCTAACACAAAAAGGGAAATTGCAAGATTCCTCAAAGAATTCACTCACCTAAGGGTTGAAAGTGGATTTTGACTTGGGGGATCTCATTTCCTAAATGAAATAGAAGAATAGGTGGGCTCATTACACTCATTTGACCTTTCTATTTATAGTAAGTTTGGTGAAATATCCCAAATATGTGTTTTGAACCCCTACCCCATTTTTCTATGTTTCATTTTGGTGAACCTGAGTTTTGAACATTCTAATTTTTGATTTGGAGTGAATTTAAACCCTAGATCTAGGATTTGCATTAATTCATTACATTTAGGGTTTCATGTTGGCATAAAGTTGCATTATATTTTAGGTGTAAACTTGCATTTTGCATTCATTTTAAATCTAAAAATTCAACAAAAATTGCATAGTGTTAGACTAATTTTGCATAGTACTTTCATATTAGTGTATGTTCAATCATTCACATTCAAAAATTGAGTCAAAATTTCATTTCAATAAGTGTCATATAGTATCGTTTGTCCTTCATTGCACTTGCATTTCAACATCAAATTCTAGAAAATCTTGGTACAAAAGTTATAGTTTGAAACCTAAAACAGATAACACATCTAATCACTCATAAATTGCATTTTTCAATTTTAAAAAACCTTATGCCAGGACCCATTCGCCATTGGGCGAATGAGTCCTTGGAGGCCTATAAAAACCAACTTTTCTAATCTTTTTTGCACTTCCTAGGCCTGTTGGTAAACTATAGTATCAATCTGGAAACTTTCAGAAACTTTTGTTTTATGCATCTAGGTCTAAACATCCATTTAGTGTAGTCATTTTAAAAGCATTCCAAAAATTATTTCAGTATTGAAAATCATCAAATTTGTAGGACAATTGTTGACATTTTTGAAGCATTGCATAAGTTAGATAGATTATTTTTCATGTTAGCATGTTTCCTTTCAAGATATGTGGTTTTGACATGGTTAAGAATGGATTGTATAAGTACAAAATCCCCTCTTATGATTTCAATTTAGAGCACAAAAATGAGGTCATTAAGAAACATGTTATCCATCCTTCCACTATCTTTCCTAGTTATGAGAACATCTTAGAGCAAGATAATCAAATCGTTGACACAATCCTTAATATCACCTTGCCTATCCCTCACCCAAACCCAACTATCTCTCCCATTTGTCAGGATGATAGGATACAATAGGATACATCATGGATAATCATGAAAACTATAATTGTTCTTCTCTTGATACATTCCTATTAGTGACGAAGGTATCTTGGTGAAAGAAGATACAATCATTGAGAATCATGAAAGTCTTGTTTATCCCTCTCCTCCTCCCCCTTGTGAATATATTATGATGCAAGAAGATGAGATCATTGACACATTTCTTAACATTACTTTACCTACTCTCCATTCATCTCCCAACACCTCCCCTACTTGTGAGAATGCTTTAGTGAAAGAGGATACAATCATGGATAATCATGAAAATCACATTTTTGAAGAGGATATGTTGGTGTTAAGAGATCCAATGATTAAGGGCTATGACAATCCTACCTCTCCTACTTCAGACGAAATTATAGGACATGGGGATGTAATTGTAGATAACCATGGCAATAAAATTTGTTCTTCTCCTAATATCTCTCCTAGATGCAAAGAAGATAGTTTGATGTTAGAAGATACACTTATTGAGAGTAATGAGAATCTTGTTTCTCCCTTTCCTAATGCTCCTACCATTTAGAAAGATCTATTTGAATGAAAAATTCCAATCATTGGTAAGCATGCAAATCATAGTTGTTCTTCTCTTGATGCCTCCCCTATTTGTGGAGAAGCTACTTTACAAAATCTAACCATGGAATGTGATGAACCTCTTGTTTGCTCCTCTCCTAAAATATTTCCTACTAGGGTAGATATTATGGCACAAGAGAATGATACCTTAGAGAAAAATGATGAAATCATGGACAATCATAACAATAAAATTCAACCTTCTCCTAATATCTCTCCTATTTGTGATGAAGATATTTTGGTGTTAGAAGATCCAATTGATGAGAGTCATGAGAATCATATTTGTCTCTCTTCCCCTAGGGAAAACATTATTGAACAAGACAATGCCATCATTGATAAGCAAGCAAATTCAAACATTGATAACTCCCTTGTGATGAAGTCATTTTAGAAGAACTAACCTTTGAATGTCATGAACATCTAGTTTGTAGCTCTCCTAAAAACTCTCCTACTAGGGAAGATATTATGGTGCAAGAAAATGAGAAAATTGACAATAGTGATGTGGCTTCCTTAGATGAAGACAATGAAGTGAAATTAGACTCCCCTTCACTAAGAGATTGTGAAAATAAGGATAAGTCTTTTAAGGTTATGAACATTAGAACTTCCTTGAGTCCTCTAATTATTAGACCTCCTACAAATCCTTTAATTATTGGACTACCTAAGCCTGAACTTATCATTTATCTACCTAATCTTAAACTCATCATTTATCCACCCTCGCAACAACCACAAGTTCAAAATCAACCCGAGTTTATCTTAGAACCACCTACAACGAAACTTGATAATGATAATGTTTTGCAACAACTGAGTTACAATACTGTTGTTCATGCATATAACACTAGGAACAATCCACAACCAATACAAACAACTCCAACATCCCTCCCATTTCCTCGACCTATCTTTCCTAGTGCTCTTCGTTTGCCTTTAAAAAGTAGAAAGAAGTATGATCTTGTTGAACTTAAAAATACTCCTACTAAGATATCTTTATGGGGCCTTATTTAAGCCTAACCTAGTTATCATAACATGCTTTGCAGTGCTTTACAACAAGTTCCTACTATTCTAGATTGGTCAACCAAGATCTTCAATTTGCAACACCAAATAACCTCCACAAGAGATAGAGAGAAGCAACAATAGAAGATGTTATTCCACCAAACAAGAATTGTAATATGATACAAATGATCAATATGCTATACAATAGAATACATTGTCGTGCTATGCCAAATATGCTAGAGATACCTTGCTTATAAAGGAAAGGATGAGAGATAAGATAAGACAAGATCATGACAAGTGTCTTAATCCTATCACATGAGACAACTAACTCATAACTACCTAGGAAAGTGTGAATTCAAGACAACTAATACTTATCTAGATAAGACAAATAATATCCTAAGTAAACTTAACATGTGAATTAAGTCCACTAAGTCCCTAGTAAAGAAATTAACTAGGTACAAGACTTATTCACACCAACACCCCCCCTTAAGTGCAACTTAGGGAGGAACAAACCAATGCAAATATACAAAAGATGGGTCTCAACAATAAGGCCTGATGAGGTACCCATGTACAAAACAAAATAAAAAATAAAAATCTCTCACAAGTGGAGAAAAGGAGAAAAACCCTATGGGAGAAAACTCCTCTCCAAAAGAGAGAAAATAAGATGAAGAACAATGTCCCAAAGAATAGGAACAAGAAGAACACCACCAAAGCATGAAGAAGCTGCAAAAAACTACCGAAAGATGACTGCTATAGTGCTAAAACTGAAGAACCTCCTCTGAAAATAGGATGATTAGGATCAAGAAGACAACAATCTACATGAGTTCCCCCAACAACACTACTTGAACAATGATCAAATGACAAACAAAGGAAAAACATCCGCCAATCAAAAATATAGATGGCACATGAATCTGCATGAGTGACCCCAATGACACTACTCAACCAATGTAAGTTGAAAATACAGGTGCCAATAGTCTGAAGAATACTAATCAATTGAGAATGAAAGGTTGCCTCCATAAAATAGGAATGCAAGAGTGTCTATATGGTAAATGCTCCATCTCACCAAAATGCATGGGTAACCAGTCATTGCATCTACCTAGTAAATAGGAACAAATACTAGATACATAGTTCACTCCAAAGCGAAACCAAGGAAGCATTAGCAAAAATAGTATAATACCCCCCATAATGCTAACTTGGTGGAGGTATGACAGATCCACTGAAACTCTGTGTATCACCATGTAGTGCATGAAGGAGAAGAAACAACATTTGAAAGTGCACAGGAATGTACCTACAACTAAAAAAGGTGTGCAAAAATAAGGCACACATGCATGAGGTAAGAATCACATGGATTCGTTGTTATCTTGGACGGACACTCACTTGAAAAAGGTGTGATGGAAAATAAAAAAGGAACTACACAACCCCCCCATGACACTTTATAATACAGTGCAAGTACAAAATATGACACAACCTTATGTGCAAAATCCCCATTTTACATGTACAATAGTGTGACACTTTATTTTAGTGCATTTATATATAAGAAATTACTTACAAATGATGCTCAAAATGTCCATAAAGGAAAAAATACTGAAAATACATATAAAGCAGCCCAAATGAAGCCATCCCATGCAACGAAAAAGATTCCAAGTGCCAAAATATCCTAGTAATTAACCAGAGTGTTAAAACACAACAATCTGAATTAATTATACTAGGGGCCAAATATGGAAAATGTGCATGAGTAACTTTGGAGAGCTTGAAGAGACCTTACCAACGCCGCAAGAATCACAAAAAATGAAGGAATGAAGCAAAAGTTGTGAGCTCGGGAGTGAAGACTGAACATCTGTCTTCAATGGGAAATAAATGCTACCAAACAACAATTTTTTTGAAAATATCTTGTACCATTGAAAAGTTGAGCTCGCCAGCTTTTTGACAATATTTTGTTTCAAAAATTTTGCCACCTAGAGTGAAAGTTATGCAAAAACGAAAAAAAGCCTAGAAAAAGGCATTTCACACTAATTAGGAGCAAAAAATCTGCCCTTAGAGGCTATTTTTTTTTGTTTTACCACTGCCACCATGGGTGGTGGATGGGAAGAGCGAGAGTGTGGCCCTGATGGCCGCGCCACCTATGGGCTTGTTAGCTCTCAAAAACGTAGGTAAAGATACCTCAAGAGGCTGCCAATCTCTTGATATGTTTTAGGGTAACAAACAAGGTCAAAAGAATTCAACCTTCTACTCTTTCGGTGTTGCTAAACCTGGGCGGGTATACCTTTCTAAATGAAGCAAAATTGACTTATGATTATCTTTCTTGAAGCAACTTGTTCACAATGTAAATAGGAGATGAACAAATGAAATCCAACTTGAAAATAGTAACAATATTCTGATCTAAATCCTAAAATAAATGCTCAATTAATAGATGTAAAGAAAACTGAATAAGTTCAAGTGGTGAAGTGCAGAGACTAGTGCCTTGTTGGGTATGCGGAGTTAAATGAGATCAAGATGAGCAACACTTCTCTGAGAAAATTCAAATTATCTGGCATACATTATGCTTACAACTTGTATAAACATGCAAGAATGTGATTACTAAGCTCTACTTGAATAATCCAATCGAATCTCACTGATTACTGTGATTAACTGAAAGGATTTAGTCTTTACTTGAAAGAACCAATGAATCGATCACACAAGTGCAGCAAATGTGCACTGATAAATTGAATACAAACTTGTCATATCAATTTAAACAATCAGAAAAAAATCATCTTGGAGACAACTTAGCAATTCTTTTATTTAATTCAACAGATAACTGATACTAGACATGTGTAGCAACATCAATTGACATTCATAAATACCTCCATTTTAGAACATGCATCACAACCTCTAATTTGATAAATTTACTGTTCTATATCCATACAATTTTCCTACTATATTGAATAATTCATAACTGGTCAAATTCATCCCCTTACAATTGCAAAAATGCTTATTTATACACAAGCATTTGAAGAAAATAACAAATCGAGATCACATGTCAGCCTAGCACAAAATTCAGGCTCCAATCGAGCTGGAAAGCAACGGTCATCCAAGTAGATACATGTCAGCCCTGATGTGTATTTCTATTTTTTACCAATGAAACAGTTGGCCAGACACAACATATCGTCCTACCGAAGGCAATTCAAACGCTTTCATCACAAGTGCTCCCTACTTATTCTCATTCGATGTAACGCATCCGGGTCGGTGAGATGTCATATAGATTACACTGTGTTTCATCGAGAGCTCCGTGATCAAACTGTATGTCGCTATAAGAATCTGCTTGTTACACCGAAGACAAGAAGCATCCCCAGTTCCTTTGCATTTTGTTGTAGCTCTATGATATCGAGAAGACCTTATATCGAGATCATCATGTCAAGCCAAAAGACATTCATCATCGCCAAAACTCTCACTGAGACATAGTCAACATCCACCTTCACCAAGACCATACAGTATCGGGGAGAGGTCACACAGAGCACGTTTGAGTTATACCGAAATCCCCAGGACAACTTATGTCGCCAAGAGAGTTCCGATCTCATACTAACAAAGGATCACACTACGTTCCATCGGTGAGACCCATATGTATTTGCTAAGACTTATCCGAAGTAACCGTAGTCTCATCGAAATGCCAATCTAAAGAAATTCCATGTGTGAGGTCAGTGAGACCGAAGGTCACTCGCCATGACCTTACAACAATAGCTTTATCTCCCCCCGAAAGTCATTTGTAAAAAATCTTATGTGCTCCATTGGTGAGACAAATGATACTCACCAAGATCTAATGCCGAAAACAAAACCTTGGCCAAAGAGAACACCCGTGCAAAGTCGGTAAGACATACTGGATTTGCCAAGACATGATATCGATACCCATAGCCTTCGCCGATAGACTTCCACATACATAAGTCGGGGAGACACACAAAACTCGGTGAGACTCTACCCCGATATTCACAACACACGCCGATAACTGCCAGCAGAAGAAATCTCCAATCGCCGTGACAATAAAAATGTCTTGCCGATAGGCAACAAACGTTTATCAATATAAAATGCTCAACGGATCGGGGAGACCCTGCCTTCCTCATGTTGATATGAACAAGATGTGGACACCGATCGCTGTGACAATGAGAAATTCCTACCGACAACTTGCAGCAACAAATGTTAACACAGAAGCAACATGGGTCGGGGAGACAATGGGAAACCTATGCCGATATAGACAAAAATGTGGAAAATGCATAGATAGATGATTTAGGGGACAAAGATGAGCCAAAATGTGAGTAAACATATCATCAAATGAAGGAAATATGTATAAGGAAGGACTCATATGGGGACTCAGGGGGCATGAAAAATATGCAAAAATCATCAAATTTTAATAGTTCCAACAGTGGCTCCGTCTGGGGATGAATGATAGTCAGATCATTGCAAGGATCTAGAATCTTTGGTTGAGCAGACCAGACACAAAATGATGAACCAAAGAGCAGCAATGGAATGAATGGTAATGGAAGGAATGCAAAGTGGAAGTGATTGGAAAATGATAGTGAAATGGAGATGGAAGAAAACCTAAACTACTGTGCATGGAAAATAATTTTTAAGAGGATACAAAAGAGTTGTCCATGCACTGGCAACCCTCAATCCTTTGTGTTTCTCAAGAGAAGAAAAGCTTCAAGAATTGCTCATGAATAGGAAAATTCCCGATCTTCACCAGCCCATGTTCGAGATAGTATGAGTCTCACCTCTTCCAACAACAACAAAAAGTCCCAAAGAGCCTTTAACCACTATGTTTTCCTCTTCTCCCTATTAATCTTTGCATTCCACATCAACACCAAATCATTTTCTTCAAATTTTCTATTCTTTTCCTTCTTGTCAAACAGATACTTCATCTGTGCCTGTAGCTTCATGTTTTGACTTTGGGCCTCTCTCCTTACTTCATCAAGTTCAACAAGTTGCTCCATTCTATCTTCCATGGGTTCAAGAACTTCCAAATCTTCCTGTAAGACAAACTTATAGACTGGTAATAAATTCTGTAGAGGCATCCTGGCTTGTGCCCCATACACTAATTCAAATGGATACTTTCCAATTGCCTTTTTCACAGTGATCCTATCAGCCCACACAGCCAATTTTAACTTTGAATCCCAAGCCTTCTTATTTAGTCCCAAAATCCTCTTTATAATCTTCAAGAGACTTATTAGACTCGCTTGTCCATTAGTCAGGGATGATATGGGCTGCATAAGAAATAGTAATGCCACTTATCGAAAAGTTTCAATTCATTTGATCCGCTACATCACATTGTCTGTGATTATCCTCAATGGTGTACCAAATCTAGTGATAATGTTGTCCATCAAAAAAATTGTTACAACTTTACTTGTAGCCTGCTTGGTTGGGATTGCCTCCACCCATTTTGTAAAATAATCAGTGGCAACTAGTATCCATCTATGTCCTCCACTTGACTTCTCCTGTATCTCTCTAATGAAATCAATTCCCCATTGATGAAAAGGGGCATCAGCCTACAAAGGTTGAAGTGGCAAAGCACCCTGATACTTCAATCTTCCAGAAAACTTTTGGCAGGTCTCACATTTTCTCACATGTGTAAGAGAATCATTAAAAACCTTTGGCCAATAATAACCTGCCCTGAGAATTTTGTGTGCAGTTGTCTTTGCTGAATAATGACCTCCACAAACTCCCTCATGCATTCCTTCAAAAAACATGCTTAGTCTGGTGGATCATCCAAACATAATAACAATATGCTTATCCCTATTTTCCAAAATAATCATCCATGAAAAAAGATACCTTGATGCCCGTAACTCAAAGTTCTCTTTATCAAGCCACCAATCCATCTAGACACTTCATGTATTTAAGATAATGCATAACATCAGTATACCAATGAGTGTGCTCAATGCTTGCAATTATAGTTCCTTCTTCTACATTACATACTTGACTTGCTTCAATATTTGATTCTGCTATCAGCTTAGCCAAGCCTTGACCTCTTACTAGCTTAGTGATCTGTATCTCCATGTCAAATTCTTGAACCTTGTTGATTCATCTACATCTTTTCCCTGTAACTTCATATTGTGTTAAAATATCTTTGACGGCTGCATGAGGGACATAAGCAATTACCTTTGCTCCAACAAGATATGGCCTGAATGCCTTTGTAGCCTTTACCAATGCAAACGCTTGTTTTTCCATTATATCATACTTCAGCTCAGACCCTTATAAAGATTTACTAAAGAAAGACACAGGCTGTTCATAACCATCATCATTTTTTTGTAACATAACAACAACAATAGTATGCATTGAAGCAAATGAAAATATCTGAAAGGGCTTTGTAAAATCTAGAGATTTAAGAACAGGAGCCTCTTTGATAGCCTTTTTTATAGACATAAAAGCATCTAAAGCCTCAGTAGTCTAGTCCATTTTTTGTCCTTTCTTCAACATTTTTGATATGGGCTTAATGATCTCAACAAAATTAGAAACAAATCTCCTAACAAAATTAATTTGTCCAAAGAATGACTTTATTGCCTTGATAGTTTTGGGAATAGGAATTTTATCAATAGCTTCAACCCTTTCAGGATCTATTCTAATTCCCTCTTTTGAAACAATATGTCCTAAGAGCTTACCTTCTGTGACTGCAAAATGACACTTCTTTGGATTTAAACTGATACCATATTCAAGAGCTTTAATAAATACCTTTTCCAGATGTTGCACATGATCTTAAGCCCTTTTTGAATAAACAGTCAAGTCATCTTGATACACCACCATGATAGCATTAATCAAATAAGCAAATGCTACGTCCATAGCTCTTTGGAAAGTCGCTCCAGCATTAGTGAGACCAAATGGCATTCTTATGTATACATATGTACCCCAAGGAGTAGTGAATGTTGTCTTGTATTGCTTAGATTCCTTGACTTTGACCTAATTGTATCCAGAAAACCCATCCATCATGGACAACAGATCACACCCTATCACCTTATGTAATATAGCCTCCATATTGGGTAGAGGATAATTGTCCTTGATAGATGCCATATTTAAATTCCTGAAGTCCACACATAATCTGATATCACCATTCTTTTTTCTCACAGGAACCAGATTTGAAACCCACGTTGAATGTCTGATTGGTTTGATAATTCCTCCATCCCTAAGCTTTATCAATTCCTCTTGCATTTTAGGCTCCAGCGTTGGATTTATGGGTCTTTTCTTTTGTTTGAAAGGCTTGGCGTCTGGCTTCAATGGTATTTCATGCTGAAATAAATCTTCCCTGTATGCTTTCAAATCTTCATAAGACTAAGCAAAAACATGCTTGTACTTTCTCAGCAACTCTATCAACATTCTTCTAATTGTAGGGCTAATCTTCTTTCCAATGTATACCTTTCTTGGTGCTATCTCAGTCCCCAAGTTGACTTCTTCAATATCTTCTCTCCTGACTGGCGTTTGTTTCATTATAGATCTATCATTTCCATCATACAACCTCTCCAATGCCACTAAACCCTTGGGCAATTTATTTGTTTTGAGCTGCAATATCTCCTTGCCAAACACAGTTTGCTTCCCATCCACTTCTTCAACAAAAGCATTGAAGTCAATTTCCTGGGCCTCATACTGATCTATACAATTGAGGAATTTCAAAAGGTCAGTATCATCATTGAAAACTTTCCAGTTATAAATGTTATTAGGAACAACAGGTCTTGTCTTGAATTCAATTTGTGATACCCCAGCCAATGTGATATCATCTCTTTTCAGTGCCACATTTGCTAAAAAATCAGCCATTATATTTTTTGACCTGTCAATCCACTCAATTGAGAAGGCATCAAACAATTCAATTGTGTCCCATGCAACATTCCTATATTGCTTTAATCTTTTGTGCTTTGCTGCATACTTAGATTTAATTTGTGAAATAACTAGCTCATAATCACCAAAAATAGTTAGCAACTTAATCTTGTGTTTCACAGCTATGTTCAAACCTGTCAATAAAGCTTCATACTCTGCCACATTGTTTGTACATTAAAATGCCAACAAGAATGAATATTTAAAAGTAGTACCTTCAGGGGAAATAAAAACAATCCCAACGCCATTACCTTCTTGGCTGCATGCTCCATCAAAATACATCTTCCATACTTCATTGCAGCTTTGTGCCACATGCTTTTCAATTGGATCACTATTGGTTAATTCTGGTTGACCAGGTTCAACCTTAAAACTTCCAAGATCAACATCACAAAAATAAATGATCTGATCTTGAGGCACATAATCAACAAGCTGGCTCGTCCTTGGTTCCCTGTACAATTTGACTTCTTGACCATTCAGTGGTATTGTAGCATAAGACAGATCAAATTGAACATTTCTGCCAACAACAGCTGTCCACTGTCTTGACAGAAGCATCCCAAACTGAGGAGGAGTATCAATGACTGTTATGTCTATATTATAAGCCACTTGTGGATAAGTGGCCAGTTTGACTTCAACACCTCTCATAATGCCTACCATAGGTACAGGTCTTCTATCCATTGCATAACACTTCCCTTCATATATATCAACACACAAACCCAGCTGCTTCATAACACCTACTGGCATAATATTTATAGAAGCACCATAATCTATCAGGTAGTTCCTCAACAATTTATTATTTATAAGCAATGTGGTGAAGAATGGATCCACTTGTGGGGAGGTTGTTAAAACATCACCCAAACAAACTTCTGATTTATTTATCTTTTCTTGCCTATTGACTTCTTCATAATTCATATGTTTTTCATTCCCAGTTGTAATCAATTGAACAACATTATCTTTGTACTCCTTAATTTTCATTAATTCAAGTAGTGGAACAGACATTTTTACCTGGGATAACGCCTGTGTGAAGTCAAAAGAAGAGCTCTCCATCTTAACAGTCTTCTTTAAGTCAGGCGCTTCTCCTTTGTTTTCTTCTTTCTGTTTTTTACTAGGCTGATCAGACTTTTGCATTTCCTTGTTTAATTCTTCAACTTTCTGCTTTTGGATAGGCTTCTTTTCATTCTTATCATGCTGCTTATTTTCTGGTTTTTTTACAGTTTCTTGTGTTTCCTTTTGATCTTTTATAAAAATTCCCCCAGGAACGCCTTCTACATCATTTACTTTTTCTGTTTCTCAACCAGTATTTACTTCTTGCTTCCTCAACTGCTGCAACAGTTATTCTTTCTACTTCTTCTTCAGTAATTCTTTCTACAAGAGGTGGCTCTGTGTAATCTTCCTCAGAATCAGAAAGGATCTGTTGTTCAGCCATATGGACATTATATTTCTGATTTGAAACATCATATTCATAACCTTCATCCTCTGAAGATGAGTACCCTTCTTCATCATGGTAAAAGGTATTTGAAGTCAAATAGATCTTGTGATCTTTTCCATTATCCTCCATTAACACTCCCTCTTCTTGCATCTTTTGAGCTACCACACAATAATCTGGGGAATGTGGCTGATTGCAAACTTCACATAAGTAATTATTACTCACCATGTAAGTTCCCTTTTTGTTCAATGGATCAAGAGTCTCTTTATTTCTAGGCTTGGCTATTACAGGTTTCCCATCTTTCCAGTTTGTATTGTAAGTCATATCATGTAGCCTTGGCCTTTCATTTCTATTCTCATTTATGTATGTGTTCTCTTGTCTGTACTAATAGTTATTGCTTTGTTGAGGAGGCCTCGGGTTATCTCTCTTATTAGTTATACCAGCAGCTTTCCTATTATTTTCAATTGTCAATGCAATTTTCTATGCTTCAGCCAAATCTCTCGGGAATCTATTTCTCAGTTTGTATCCTATTTTGGGATCAAATGCATTTAAGTAAACACTTAAAGCTACATAATCTGGCAACCTTGATCCAGGAGGTACCTTAGTCTGCAATTTGTTAAATCTTCGATTGAAATCATAAACTGAGTCATTTTTATTTTTTTGAATTTGCATCAATTCGTGAAGAGCTGCATCTGGTGCATTTAGATTCCCATACTGATCTAGGAATCGATCTTGGAATACTTGAAGAGAATTAATTGAGAAGGTTGGCAAGCTGTTGAACCAATCCTTAGCATCTTCAAGAAGTGACATCATAAAAAACTTCATGTGTAAATCTTCATATGGCACATCTATATCTTGGATGAATACATTGAAACTTTTCAAATGTTCTTCAACAGTGATTGCATTACTTCCTATGAATTTGGGCACCATACCCCTCCAACTGCCATCCATTGGGTAAGGGTACAAATGAAAACCTGCTAAATCAAACTGCCTGATCGTTGTTGTATGCTGATGAGGGGGAGGAATAGGTGGGCATTGTTGCTGATGCATGGGATTATTGTACTGTGCATTATGCTGTGGAATGTAATGCTGACCAGGAGGTGGATGGACATTTGTATGTTGTGTGGGGATATGAGGCAAATGATTTGGCTGCTTGTGATGATTTCCCATCTGATGGTGAGGAGACACAGGTGGACCAGAAGGCCCTACGCCATGATTTCCCAGCTTATGAGGCGACACATACTTTGGGGGGCGATCAACTGTTTGAGCAATGTTCTAATTTTCCTGCAATTCAAATTCTTTCATTGCTTGTATCATTCGGGCCTTTTTCTATTTTTCTTTCTCCTTCTTCTAAGATTCAAACCGTGCTTTGACTTCCTCATAAGTCAAAGATTCATAATTAGTTTGAGAAATCATATTCTCATTAATCCGGTTTTGATCATTTTCCATCTTTTGATCATACTCATGCTAAATTTTGATTCGTTCAGGCTCAAGTCTAGCTTCAAACTCAGCCTGCTTCCTAGCTTCAAACTTAGCCTATTTCTGAGGATCGAGAGAAGAAAAAATATTTCGATATTCTAGGAAGGCCCGCACTTGAATCATCTCTCCACAGTCATAGCAATTATATGTTCCAATGCCCCTCGTGCTTTTTCCTTTGTCTCGTTATGCACATGTCCTCATTGATCCTCTTCCCTTACACCTCATCTTTGTGTGTCCACTTATCACGCCAGCTAGGGCCCCAAAGATGACCTCCAATTTAGATCTTCTTCTTCCATTCATGAAATTCAGAAATTTCCGCTGAGTCGCCACTCACTTTATCAAAAATAAGAAAATGTTTTGATACTTCCTACTTCCTAGCTTTGTTCTGCAAGATTTCACGATCATGATTGCTTCCTTGACTCGACATTCCCAGTAGTCACAATTTGTTATCCTCAAAACCTAGTAAAGACATCAAGAGGTTGCCAACTTTGATATGTTTTAGGGTAACAGACAAGGTCAAAAGAATTCAACCTTCTACTCTTTCGGTGTTGCTAAACCTGGGTGGGTATACCTTTCTAAATGAAGCAAAATTGACTTATGATTATCTTTCTTGAAGCAACTTGTTCACAATGTAAATAGGAGATGAACAAATGAAATCCAACTTGAAAATAGTAACAATATTCTGATCTAAATCCTAAAATAAATGCTCAATTAATAGATGTAAAGAAAACTGAATAAGTTCAAGTGGTGAAGTGCAGAGACTAGTGCCTTGTTGGGTATGCGGAGTTAAATGAGATCAAGATGAGCAACACTTCTCTGAGAAAATTCAAATTATCTGGCATACATTATGCTTAGCAACTTGTATAAACATGCAAGCATCGTGATTACTAAGCTTCACTTGAATAATCCACCAAATCTCAACGACATCGTGATTAACTGAAAGGATTTAGTCTTTACTTGAAAGAACCAATCAATCGATCACACAAGTGCAACAAATGTGCACTGATAAATTGAATATAAACTTATCATATCAATTTAAACAATCAGAAAGAAATCATCTTGGAGACAACTTAGCAATTCTTTTATTCAATTCAACAGATAACTGATACCAGACATGTGCAACAACATCAATTGACATTCATAAATACCTCCATTTTAGAACATGCATCACAACCTCTAATTTGATAAATTTACTATTCTGTATCCATACAATTTTCCTACTGTATCGAATAATTCATAACTGGTCAAATTCATCCCCTTACAATTGCAAAAATGATTATTTATAATACACAAGCATTTGAAGAAAATAACAAATCGAGATCACATGTCGTCCCAGCACAAAATTCGGGCTCCAATCGAGCTGGCAAGCAATGGTCATCCAAGCAGATACATGTCGACCCTGATGTGTATTTCTATTTTCTACTAGTGAAATAGTTAGCCAGACACAACATATCATCCTGCCGAAGGAAATTCAAACGCTTTCATCACGGGTGCTCCCTGCTTATTCGCATTCGCTGTAACACATCCAGGTCGGTGAGATGTCATATAGATTACACTGTTTCATCGAGAGCTCCGTGATCAAACTGTATGTCACTATAAGAATCTGCTTGTTACATCAAAGACAAGAAACATCCCCAGTTCCTTTGCGTTTCACTGTAGCTCTATGATATCGGGAAGACCTTATATTGAGATCATCATGTCAAGCCGAAAGACATTCATCATCACCAACACTCTCACCGAGACATAGTCAACATCCACCTTTGCCAAGACCATACAGTATCGGGGAGAGGTCACACAGAGCACGTTTGAGTTATACCGAAAGCCCCAGGACATCTTATGTCGCCAAGAGAGTTCCGATCTCACATTGACAAAGGCTCACACTATGTTCCATCGGCGAGACCCATATGTATTCGCTAAGACTTATTCCGAAGTCACTGTAGTCTCACCGAAATGCCAATCCAAAGAAATTCCATGTGTGAGGTCGGCGAGACCGAAGGTCACTCGCCATGACCTTACAACGATAGCTTTATCTCCCCCCGAAAGTCATTGTAAAAAATCTTATGTGCTCCGTCAGTGAGACAAATGGTACTCGCCAAGACCCAATGCTGAAAACAAAACCTTGGCCGAAGAGAACACCCGTGCAAAGTCGGTAAGACATACTGGATTCGCCAAGACATGATATCGATACCCATAGCCTTCGCCGACAAACTTCCACATGCATAAGTTGGGGAGACACACAAAAATCAGTGAGACTCTACCCCAATAGTCACAACACACGCTGATAACTGCCAGCAAAAGAAATCTCCAATCGTCGTGACAATAAAAACATCTTGCCGATAGGCAACAGACGTTTATCAATATAAAATGCTCAACGGATTGGAGAGACCCTGCCTTCCTCATGCCGATATGAACTAGATGTGGACACCAATTGCTATGACAATGAGAAAGTCCTGGCGACAACCTGCAACAACAAATGTTAACACAAAAGCAACATGGGTCGGGGAGACAATGGGAAACCTATGCCGATATAGATAAAAATGTGGAAAAAGCATAGATAGATGATTTAGGGGACAAAGGTGAGCCAAAATGTGAGTAAACATATCATCAAATGAAGGAAATATGTATAAGGAAGGACTCATATGGGGACTCAGGGGGCATGAAAATATGCAAAAATCATCAGATTTTAATAGTTCCAACGGGGCCACCCCCCAATTCACCGTTGGTCTAAAACTTTAACAAAGTTTTTATTTTATAAAACCACGACTGATATATGATCGGCTTATAAACAAAAGGTTTTATATTAAACAAAACTTATATATAAAATCGTTGATAATAAAAAACTTGTGAATTAACACACAACTCGTACCTTGCAAAAATGTGTTGTGATAGGTATTGTAGACACTAAAAAATGTCCTAATCGATATCATGCACTTAAAATAGATTTACTAACATCATTTCCTCTTTAACTCATCGTCTTTTTGCTTAATTGATTTAATTAGCCTAGCTAATTAGTTAATTACATCATTTTCATCTATTGGCCTAATTAATTTAATCAGGTTAATTCACCCCCTTTCACGATAACATTTCATCTTATTAAATTAAATAAATCAAAATATTTAATTTAATTCCCTAAGTCATCTTATTTAATTAAATAACCCTAAGTTATTTAATTAAATATCATATCACCTTTCTCCCATTTATTAAATCATTTAATTTAATAAATATCACTTTAATTCTTCAATCCCCTAATTGCATAAATTAAATCTTGTTTATTAGCAATCAAACTAATTTTCCTCTAACCAAAGGGAATATTCTTTATCCCCTTTTTGCACAATTAAAACTTTGTTTTAATTTGTAAATTACCTTTTTTCCTCACCCAAAGGAATATTCTCTCTCCTCCAATCAACTCACTTGGCTTTTTGAACAAGCTAAACCTTCAACCTTTTGAGCAAGTTACCTTTGACCTATGTGAGCAGGTGAAAGGTGTGTTTGTTTGAGGCAAGTGTGAGCCCTTGATAAAAACCCATCATGCATTCTCATTCGTTGATGAGAATCCATGATTTGTGCCTCTCATCCCCTTCATCTTGGATCATTGATTAAAATTTTTGATCTCAACCCTTCATTCCTCATTTGCTCTCCTATAAATAGGTCACTATTTGGAGACAAATGGGTCCATATTTCAATTGCAAACTTATGTTGTTGAACTCATTTGCATCCACACTCATACTTTTCTCACTTTTAGCTTTTTTTAGTTCATTTTTAGTTGCATAATAGCTTAGAGCATCCATTAATGGCTTCCATGCATTCATCTTAGTTTGTATATGAATTAGGGTTTTCATCTTTTAGCATAGTTTTAGCTTAGATTAGCTTAGCAATAGAATAATTAGTACATACTTACCATAAAATCATGGCAACTTAGCTTGCATCATGTTCATTTTTTAGCACAAACTAGGTTTTCATACATCAATCACAATGGTTTCATCAATTCTCTTCCATAGAATCAATTGAAATTGGCTCACTGATCACGGGATTGGAAAATGGTCGTCGTTTCACATCAACAACACACCAATTCCAAAATGGGATAAGTTTCAAATGGGTTAGATTAGGAATTTAACTATTTTTGTGTAGTTTGTAGCTTTCATTTTCAATTGAATGCTTAGTTTAATTTTCCAATTTGAATGATGTTGTTTGTAGATGTTGGCATGTTTGGCGAAGTTATGTTTTGATTCATCATGAATCAAGCATAATCGAACCTCACTAGCATTTCCTCATCTCATAGGTATGAACTATAGGCAAATGTGACATAGATCAAGATGTTGATGATGGAGAGATTTGACTTGTACCCACCATGGAAAATGTGATGTGGCCGCAGATCCGGTACCCTTCGCAAATGTTGATTGTGGAATTTGAAGGCCGATGAAGATTTCAAAAAAAGAAGCCTGCAAATAATAATAAAAAAGCTTATAAAATATAGAACTAGGCCGAAAATCAATAAATGTGGGTCGATAGGAGTATAGAAGAGCCAGAGGGAGGTTTTAGCGTCACCCAAAATAAGGAACGACCAAACCTCTTCAATAAAACTTGTAAAACTTTTGTACCAATCGACGATGTGTTGATGCAGAATTTAGGATAGTTGATCAATGAATATTCACCCCATGCAATGATGAGACTGGGCGTGGGAAGAGTAAAAGAAAGTCGACGATACAATAGTCAGCTTTTGCAAATGTTTTAAAACAAAAAAAATTAATATATATAAGTTGCAAATCTTTCCAATCAAAATGAATACCATACCCACTAACCAAGTACCTACCGATGCTGAGCAAATCATAGCTAACAAGACTGCCAATGGAGGATATGCTGTGGATATGAGGAATATGCTCACCAAAAGAACGATGGAGTGGAGATTTGACTGCAGGAAATAAAGGTCGATGAATGCAATGCAAATCAAAAATACAGTTTGATGTGAACGAGCTAAAAAATGACCGATGAGAGGAGATTTTGTTCAACCAGTGGCTATTTTGAAGAACATTGGTGAAATGAATGAACTGGCCAAATATCTACACATAGAACCAGGGGTTGGGGTTTGAAGGAGAGTCGACGGGAGAACAAAACGCTGATCTTAGAAACCATGGGGTAGCTTGAAAGAAGGTTGTATGTGGCCTATCGGAAAAGTGGTAGAAATATATCTGACCACCTTGGCCAAAGTTGATTGCCTGATCACTGATTTGATAGGAAAGTACAACTGGCACTGATTATGCCTTCAAAGTACCCTCCATAGAGAATCTATCAAAATATTCCACACATATTAAACCCACAAAAAATTAATATAAACCTTGAAATTTATTTATGAAATATTTGCCCCAAACTATAGTACGATAACAAAATTTTACCCCAAAATTTTGAATAAACCACATAAATATTTTTTCAAAATATTTTTTGTGAAAAAATTAGAATAATGATGATTGTACTGCTCAGGAGGCCGTACGGCCTCTCCAGGCAAAATCTTGTTTGCCTCATAAGCCAACTTTACCAAAAATGGACGAATTTACAGTCAAAAATTGTCTGCACAGCCTCCTGAATGCAATGGTAATGCCGATCTGGGCCTTAAAGTGCTCAGAAATATCATCTACCTCCTATAATTAAGCTTCAAACTCAAATTACAATAAAATTGATGGTGGAAACTCTCTAATGAACAAGGAAGGGGCTTGCCAGATTCAAAGCTCTGATACCATGTTGAAGTGAGCAACCCAAGATCTTCAATCCGCAACACCAAATAACCTCCACAAGAGATAGAGAGAAGCGACAATGGAATATCTACTCTACCAAACAAGAATTACAATATGATACAAATGATCAATATGCTATGCAATAGAATACATTGTTGTGCTATACCAAATATGCTAGAGATGCCTTGCTTATAAAGGAAACAATGAGAGATAGGATAAGACAAGATCATGACAAGTGTCTTAATCCTATCACATGAGACAACTAACTCATAACTACCTAGGAAAGTGTGAAGTTAAGAGAAATAATACTTATCTAGATAAGACAACTAATATCCTAAGTAAACTTAACATGTGAGTTAAGTCCACTAAGTCCCTAGTAAAGGAATTAACAAGGTACAAGACTTATTCACAACAACACCTACTCCTAATGTGAACCAAATGATGTGGTAGCCCAAATTCAAACTATAACTCTGGTCAACTTAGACATTACTTTCCATCAAGATAAGTTACCTTCATTAGAAGAGCAAAAACAAAATGAAGCTTTCATGATATTAGCTTCACATAATTGGACTGGGATAAAGAGGACCCTTGTTGACAAATAGACCTTTTGGACAAGATTGACGTAGAAAAAAGCCAAATTTAACCTGAATCTTTATCTATTCATGGGTTTGATAATGTAGGAAAACAATCACTTGGTATGATTACATTGCCTATTAAATTTGGAAAGATTACATTGCAAACTCCTGTCCATGTTATTCCTCACAATCTTTCATATAATATTCTTTTAGGAAGGCCATGGATTCATGCAATGAATGGGGTTCCTTCTACTCTTCATCGTAAAATGAAGTATGTCTACAACAACAAAGTGTATACAATCAAAGACGACCCTGAACTAAATAGTTGTTTGAACATTGAGAAAGTCAAGGAAAATCCTTTGAAAACATTGACACCAACTACACAAGTGGAACCCGTGCAAGAGAAAGAAAAAGAGAAGCATATTGAAGAAGTTACGAAGTTATTGGAAGACGATTGGGGTTCCTTAGATTTCACACCTACATTCATGGGGGAATACAATATCATAACAAAGGAGTTTGAAAGGGGAAAAGAAAAAGTGGTGATTTCAACACAAAATTCGAAAGCATCCACCTCAACCACTTTAGAAGAAGAAACAAAATACATGAAAAACTTTGATGAAGTTGATTATGAACAACCACCAAATCCAAAAGAAATGAAAAAGTTTTATGAAAGAGGTTATGAACTTATGAAACAACTTGGTTATAGTGGAAAATGATGTGGTGTTAGAGAACAAGGTATTCATGTCCCTATAGAGCCTCACAAGTAAGAAACAACTAATGGTCTTGGCTATTGTCCCTCGAAAGAAACAAACAAGCCTTCACTCAATATCAACACTCTTACAAAAGATTCTTCTAATCCAACTTTAACATTAGTGCATCCTAAATTGATAGAAACTAGTGGTCTTGGTTGTTATCCTTCAAAAGAAATGAAAGAAATAGAGAAATCTTTGCTTAATATCAATGTCATCACGCAAAACACTAACGATTGGAGTTCATTAGATTTTACACCTTCCTTTAAAGAAGAGTGAAAAATCTCACCATCTAAAGAGTCTTGTTTAAGTGTGACACCTTGTACTAAGCAAGAGATATATTTTTCGCAAAATAAAGTCCAATATCTTCTACTATTGATCGAGATAGTATCTTTTCAAGACTCCTCCAAGATCATTTGATATTTCTCCCTCCAAGAACATGAAATAAATTTTACAACAAGAGTTCATTTTGTGCATATCATAGAGTTCATGGTCATTCTACTAATGAATGTAAGGCTTTGGGTAATAAAATTTAACTGTTAAGGATTGTGGTGCTCTTCCTTGTGTTGCAGCACCTAGTTCCTCTAATTGATATTGATTTTCATTCTATTATGTTTCTCATCAATCATCTCGACTCATCCTTGTCTTGCACTAAGTGGGGGCAAGGGGTTAGGTGGCATTGTCCTCGTATGACACTTTTCGTTGTCTCTTTTGGCTAGTTGATTGCTTTCCATGTATATATAAGAGCAAGCTTGGGATGTGGACGACATGCCTTAAATTGGCTTGCATGTTACATACTTTCTTCCTATGTTTATCATTTCATTTTGGGGGCAACCCCTTATTCATGATGTAGTTTTATTCGGGAACATATGACTTGGCATAGGGCTTTCTGAATAAGCTCTCATGTCTTCTTCTACTTAAAAGCGGATTGCTCATAGCAACAGTGTTAGCAATCGCTTTAAAGTGGGGGCATACATCAAAACTCATGTTTCTTTGTGTGATTTTCTTTCTTCTTGTGATGTGTCCTTTTCTTGGTGGTGTCATTGGGTTTGATATCCTCTGAGAGCGTGATATTTCTTTGAATTGTCCTCTCTTGGAGACATTAGGCACAATGATTCCCTAAGAAGAGACCTTACACGAATTAAGCAAAGTCCCTTTGAAAAAACTTATATATATACATTGTTCATAAGTGCTTAGCATAACACAACTTGTTAGGCCTTGTGAAGCTTGAAGTTTCATTTCGTGGTGCCCTATTGAAGTTATTAGAGGGATAGCTTTGGTATGGTTAGTATGATGAGAAGCTGACATAGAGGCATGGCTTTCTCATTGTACAGTGAGAAGCCTAAACGAGGGCATGAATTTCTCAATAAGCCACTTTATTGGGAAAACTCACCTATGGATAGCCTGAGGTTCCACTACCCTAGAGTGAGCACGTGTTTTAGACAAACAACTTAGATGATGGTCAAGGCTTGATCCACCCCCTTTTTATCTGTGTTTTTATTTTTTTCTTTCTTTCTTTTAGTATTTGACATTGCATGTTTGCGTATCTTGTCTTGTTGTTGCATATCATACACCTTGTGTGTGTCCCTTTGTGCTTATGTTGGTTTGATGCAGGATCTTGGATCCTGGGGGCTTAGCCACCCCCTTGATCTTTGCCATCCTATACCATCCACATTGGTACACTTGGACCCCTCTTGACTACTTTAGTGTGAGTTTGACGCAAGTTCCTCCTCTCACTAAAGTGGGGGCTAAATGTAGTGTAGGAAAAAGTGCTTCAAACTTAATTTGGGAAGAATTAATAATAAAATGAGCTTAATGATCGCTTAATTTAGTGTTGTAATATATTGTTTTACATTCACGTTAAGTTTAGGGCCCTTTTAAATTAAATGGACTTAATTGTGCCTTGTTTTTGATGTTGTAAGGTGTACCTTTACACTTTCACATTAATCTAGGGCTTTATTAATTGATTGAGATTAATTTTCCTTAATTGGCCCCTTTAATTCAAGTCCAAGCCTAATTAAATGCAAATTCCAAGGGATAAAACCTGACATTCATAAATTCCATTACACAACACTTAAATTTGGAAGATGTGTGTCCTAGGTAAGTGACTTAAGACCCATTCACCATAGGGTGAATGGTTCCTCACTTAGATCTAGGACCCTATTTTTACATGAGGTTTAACATTGTCTGATGTGTGTCCTAGGTAAGTGGCCTAGGGCCCATTCACCCTATGGCGAATGGGTCCTCACTTAGACCTAGAACCACCCTTTATTAAAATATATTTTTGGTGATATTTTAATGATTTCAAATCCACAATTCAATGTCGGCTTGTGATATTTGAGTTTCGGGAATTAATCTTAAAATATGTATAAATGCAAGGTTATTTCACTTAGTTCATCTAAGATTTTCATGTGTTCAAATCCTAGAGCAAGGTTTATGATCAAGAGTGATTTCAAGAGCATTCAAGGGCATATTTCTTCACCATTTGTTGTAGCAATCAAGATCCAAGCATTATGTCAAAGTTACATGGAGTCATGGATGTTTTTGGAGCTAATATGTTAATGTAGGTTTCATGATTCAATCAAGCATTCAAAGTACCATTTCACTTGAGCAAAGATTCAAAGTCAAGATCCACATCCATTGAAGCCATTTCATGCAAGTTGCAGACCTCCATTATCAAGGTTTATCAAGGTTTTGGTGAATTGTGACATTACTTTGTTCATTCATCATTCTTTCATGTTTCATTGTATCATTTCAAGGTTTAATTACCAAAATCGGGTTTGACCAAGGAAAAACCCCAATCACCTAACAACCAACATTTTTCTCTCTTTGATGTATGATTGGAGATTTTAGGTGAAATATCTATTGAAGAAAAAAATTTGCAAAGTTGTCAAGGTTGTCATTATTCTTGCAATTTCATGGAAACTCACCTACAAGATTTATTTTTGTCTTTCCAACTATGAGATTCAGGAATCTGGGAGTGCAAACACAAAAGAATAGAACCCAGAAACAAATTTTAGAGAGCCCTAGCCAATACCCATTCACCATAAGGTGAATGAGTCCTAGGACAACTTCTGAAAATAGTGTTTTCTGAGAGGTACACAAGATTTTCCCTTCTTAGATCTACCAAAAGCTTTATTGATTCTGATAGTATTATGTTTCATCTGTAAACCTCACTTTTTACATGTATTAAATGAGATCATTTGGTATTTTTAATCCTTCTCCCAAAACCCTTGTTCAGTCATTTTTGTCAAAAGTTATATGAGGACACTTTGAGACAATTTTTTAGATCAATTTGAAGTGTCCTCCACTCATCTGATTTGTGTGAAATAAATTATGTCTATTAGCTCTATGGTTAATCTACTCAAATTTGGTATTACATTTCTATTTTAAGTTGATTTACTATTTTTAGTGTCTTCCCAAAAGTGTTGTTTGGCCTAGACCCTCATCCTAACACAAAAAAGGGAAATTGCAAGATTCCTCAAAGAGTTCACTCACCTAAGGGTTGAAAGTGGATTTTGACTTCCAGGGGATCTCATTTCCTGAATGAAATAGAAAAATAGATGGGTTCATTACACTCATTTTGACCTTTTTGTTTATAGTAAGTTTGGTGAAATATCCCAAATTTAGTATAAAACCTTATGTGTTTTGAACCCCTACCCCATTTTTCTATGTTTCTCTTGCTAAGGGAATACACATTGTCTCCAAAAGTTAAAGGGATAAAACTCTAAGATCAAAATGAGGTAATAAACATCTAGTTTGTAGATGATATTGACATCCTCTTGGCCCTAGAAGAAAATAATATGGACTCACTATTGGAAAAACTCAATCTATTTTGTAAAGCCTCCAGAGCTAAAATATCAATGGCTAAGTCCATACTCCTAGGATGGCAAGATTCCCCCCCTGAATGGGTCAAAAATTATGAATTCCAGTGGGGGCGACATTCTAAACAAGAGAGGTATTTAGGGATTCCATTTGCAGTCAACCCAAACCTCATAGAAATGTCATCTTGGATACAATCAAAGATTGAAGGAAATATTGATAAATGGAACAAGCAATATTTGTCTTTGGTTGGAAGGATCCAAGTTTTCAAAAGGTTCTTGCATCCTACATCATCTACTTTGCCTCTGTTTGGTTTTTTAGCAGCTACTAGGTTAATATTATTCAAAAAAGACCAAGAACTTCTCGTGGTCTGATGGGAAAGGCAAAAGGAAAAATCATACTGTAAGGTGGGAGTGGTGTTGCCTTGACAAAGTTTAGGGAGGGATTGGACTCAAAGATCTAAGGACCCATGGGATTTCACTTGTTGTAAAATGGATAACCAAAGCACTAGTGGGTAATGAACCTTGGAAAGTGTTAACCCAAAACAATATTCAACTTTCCACCCCTAATTAAGCTAAATCTTGGACACGGTTACCAATGAGTGATATTTTAATCAGTAAGCATCCTATGTCCCTGACTGGTTCCTCAATCTTAAAAAAGTATTTGGAAGGCCTGGGAATTAATTAAGAATAATATTATTTCTAATCAAAACAAAATTTATATAAATGAAAATACCAATTGTCCTATTTTCAGCGCCTTGTGGTGGATTTTGGAGCACAACTCCAAACCCCTTTCCCTTTTGCAAGGTTGCTTCACTAGAAATTGGTCCCAAAAAGGTATTAAAACCTTCAAAGATATAATTGATAATGGTCATCTTAAAAACTAGAACAATTTTCCCGAGGAATTCAAAATCCTTAAATCTAACCGTAGAACCTTCACTGTCCTCTAGGAAGCCTACAAAAATGTAAAGTTCCCTTTAAACACTAATGATACATTTTACCTATCCAGTGGTCTCAAGTGGAAAGATGGATTTGTTCTTTTAGATGTTAAGGCTAAAACTATTTATAAGATTCTAGTTAGTGACCTGTTTCTATCATTGAGCACCTCAATAACTGCTGGAATGTTTCATTTTTGGATGTGATGTGGCATAATGTTTTTTCTCTATTGGCATCAGACATCCAAATTTGACACTCTAATTTATCCAAATTTATCACCTTTCTGCTCAAACATCCTTAGTTTGAAGCACTAAATATTACTATTATTTAATTAATATATTTAATTTCATTAATCCCTAAGGTATTTAATTAATTAAATACCACCTCCTTAATCCTCTTTTCATCAAATAAATTAAAATAAATATTATTTATTTAATTCTCACATGTCATTTTCATCTAATCTTAATCCATTTCCTAATCTCTTCATTAAGGATGTGCACATGTCTAATCCTTGATTAGGATGTGTCATATCCTCCAACTTTTGCAAGTTGGCTTTTAATCCTAATTAGCCCCTAATTATCCTCTAATTACTGATTAATTAAGTCTAATCATTCTCCAAGGAATTTTTAATTCCTTTTTATTTGTCCTAGATTCCTCTCCTTTATATGTGAATTTTTAATTCACATTCTATCCTTCCAAGGCTTCTAGAATCCTGACTTGTCATAATCACCACATGTGACTAACCTTGGACTTGTCACAATCTCCACATGTGACCAAGTCCCACCTTTTGGAGCCCACCTTTTATCCTCTAGATCATCCTATGAATGTGAATTTAATTCACTTATTCCCCCAACCACCTTTCCTTTTTTCCATGTAGATTGAGGAATTGCACCTCAAAGTCCTTTCATCCCACTCGACAAGAAACTTTTGTGGAAATCCTCTCATCCCCCAAGGTGCATGTCCTTCCTCACCATGTACCTTTTGACAACTCATCTCCACCTCATATCCTCTTGTCCATTTACCTTCCACAAGTCAAGATGTGAGGGCCAGGTTCTCAACCCACCATAGCCCTTCATCTTGGCCTTGTTGGAGCAATCTTGACCCTTGAATTCTCTAGAGAATTCAAATTCTCCTATAAATACCCCTCCTCAAGGGCATTTCCACAACACTTTAGATTTGAGCACCCTTATGCTGTTATTTTGCATTCTCAACACTTTTCACTTCCATACCTACATGCTGTCCATTTGAATCCTCAAGCATTTGCAATCAACTAATCATCTTTGCTAGTCATCTTGCCTATAAAATCTTGCATTTTAGTCATTCAATCTATCATCTAAGGAGCACACAAGCTATTCAAATCGAAGGCTAATCAAGGAGCAACCAACAATAAGGAAGGTGATATTGTCCTATTTTGTTTATCTATTTCCTTTCTTATTCTAACTCCCTTTTGGCTAATCTTGAGGTGTCCTTGGTGTTTTGTCTTTTACGTTTCTTAGTTAGATTCACACATTTAGAGTAGCATAAAATATCAAGGTATACAATTGTAAAAGACGAGTTGATTGTCAATTTGAAATTAGGGATTGAAGAAAACAAGAGGATAGCAGATATGACAAGGTCTGATTTGGAAGTCAAAACAGTTGAATGCCAAAAACTTGAAGGAGAAATAGTCTCTCTAAGGAAATAGCTTGAGAATGTTAAAAAGCAGTTAGAAAAGAATCAGAAATTTGATGAGAGCACCAACAAGTTGAATGAGATTTTAAGTAAACAGAAACATCACAAGGATTTTACTAGTATGGGCTTTTTAGAGGGATAGAGTTCTAGAGTAAGAAAAACACCAAGAACGAAGAAAAATTTAAATTATCATGTTGATGTCCCTAAGATTGAAGAAAAAAAGAAATAAAAAATTAAGACTGTTGATAGTAGATAGTTCAAGGAATTCAACAAAGGAAGAAGAAGTAGAGCCAACCGGTTCATAGGATCTCTACCTACTTGGCTAGATCAATCAGTGAGGTACAATTATTCATTTCTTGGTTATTGTTATTCATGTAATGGTTATGGGCATAAAGAAAATTATCATAGAAGAAAGTCTCAAAGAGGTCAATATGCATTCTCTATGAATAGGAATGTAATATGTTATAGATTTCATAACCATGGTCATGTTGCAAAGTATTGTAGAATTAGGAGGTTTGTGAAACATGAGAGAAGAAATGATTTCTTACATAAGAAAAATCCAAAGTCACAAGCATTTGATGAAAAGAAGAAATCAAATAAGAAGGTTTGGAAAAGGATTTAGAGCCTAAGAAAGTTTGGAGAAGGAAACTTGAACAAAAATAGAAAGAACCTATTCCTGTGCTTTATGCACAAAAGGAATCTTAAAGTGCATAAAAAGTAGCATAAAGGTAGGGGGAGATGATCATTGCATAACAATCAAACTCCATAGACAAAGAGGTTGTATGTTGATAGGATCTTACCCTTATTGATAAGTACATAATGGTATCTTTAGTTCAAATAAGAGATTATTTTTGTGCTTCATTAGAATTGTAATCTAGCATATGATAGATTCTATTGTATTAGTTTAAATAGGTTGTATAACCACCCCTTCTTTTGTTCCTTCTCTTTCTTTGTGAGCAGTGAATTCACTTGGACAGTGAGTCCACCTGACAGTGAGCCTTTTTGTAATATACTATATCCAAATATAATTATTGTGAGCTAACCCTCACCGTAGTTTTTCCCTTTTTGGGTTTTCCATGTAAAAATACTGGTGTTCATGTGTTATGTGATCTTGTGGATGTTTCATGTTTTCCTTCACTATTTCGGTTAGATGTATGTTAATAATTGGATGGCTTATGCTTAATTGGTTTAAAGGAATATTGATTCACCCCCCTCTCAGTATTCTAGGTGTTCAACATCAGGTGCACCTAAGTTCCAAGTGGTGTGAAGTTTTGAGGTCCACATGTCGATTTGAGGATGTTTAGTTGGTTTATTTTGGTATTTGGTCTCTAGTGGTGCCGAACTAATATAGTTTGAGTTATGTAGAGTTTACATAAGTGGTGATCCATTATGAGGGAGCTATTATAGGTCCACCCCAACCTATTTTATTTATTACACGTTTTGATTGTGGCGTGAAGTATGTTTTGGAGTTGAAAAGTTATGTTTTGCATGATACATCGAATTAGGACAACCTAATTGATGTTGCAAAGGTTTGTAGATGCAATGGGTATAAGTATAAGATCATTTCAACATTGGAGGTAGAAGATGGTGAATATAAAAGTGTTGTGAATGTGAATTGTGTGAATATGATGCGAGTGCAGAGAAGAGCATAGTGTTAGAGTAGAGCGGTATGAAGTGTGTAAACTCTATATATTGATCCTCAGTGGAACTGTATTCTTGCATATTGTAGATGCATTTGCAATAGTTCAAACTCGGCTATGTGCCACCCCTCTCTTCTATAATTTCTTCATTCTGTGCACAGTGAGCCCACTAGGATAGTGAGTCTACTTGCATGTGAGCATTTTTGTGATATGTTATTGGTTATAATATATTGTGAGCTAATCCTCATCATGGTTTTTCTCTTTTTGGGTTCTCCACATAAAAATTTGGTGTTCATGTGTTATGTACTTTGATGGTTGCTTTCATGCTTTCCTTTCTTACTACAAATTGAATATGCTATGTGGAATGAATGTTTAAATGCTTAAGTGGTTTCAGAGAATACTGATTCACCCCCCCACCTTCTCAGTACTTTGGGTAGTGTTCAACACTTCTAAGTGTATTGGGTGTTAAAGGACCATTTATTTTTAAATTTAAATACATGCTTAATTATTTGTAATTATAAAAAATACTCTTCATATTAATCACTTGAAGCAATAACAAGCCATGTGATAACACATAGACCCACTAAATAGACATAACTTACTCATGAACAAAGTATTCATAGGATTTTTTCCTTTCTATTTTATGATACGCGAACAAAACCATATGATGTGGTAACATATTTGATCGGGTGTATTAGAAACCTTAAATTTAATTATTTAACTTACCAAGTGAGTTGATGTATGATACTTGAGAGTTATTTTAATTTCTATATACATACTTGAATGGTGTGAAAATATGGTCGAATTATTGGAAGGAAAAAAAAGTGAAATTTTAACCATTGTAGTTAGAAAGCCACAATGTTTAACTAGTTGTTTTTGTAAATAAAATCAAATTTTCCTCTATAATTTTTCCTACTAATAAATTAAGTGTTAAAATTATTTAAAAACTACTTGTAATTTTGAATTTATTCATAAAAAAATTATTTTAATAGTTAGAAACTTGTGGGTGCAAGGATTTGGCTCAAAAGTTTGTGATAGTTGGACTAAAATTTTGAAGCACTTAGACATAAAATTTTAAGAAATTCTAGTAACAAGAAATGTAGTATTTTGAGTCTTGTTTTCAAATATATAATTTCTTCTAATACCTAGATGATTCAAGTTAATTTTTAATACACATGTACAAAACCAACTTTCTAAAAGTCATTTTTTTAGGTCCATAAAATGAATGTATATGACCAACATAATTTGACATTAATTAAAAGTATTTTTCTAATTAATTTTTGGTTAAGATATTTGTTATAGTGAGATTTTATAATGATATAAATTTTTAAAATTTATTCCAAATAGATATTTTTTATTAATTTTTCTTTACCCTAATTATTGTTTTTGAAAATCCCTTGTGCACAACCAACATAATTTGAGCTAAACTAATAATTTTTTTATTACATTTTCATTATGTAAAAAATTGTGTAGATTGATGACATATTTTTAAAAAAGAAACTCAAAAAATAAAAATAAAAATAAAAAGAATTAAAAGTTATTAAAAAATACTAAAACTTGATATTTCAATTTTATGGACAAATGTCCTCATAAACTAATTAATAAATAGAAAAATAAGTCCAATTATAAGAAAAAATACATATTTAAAAACTAGACATCATTGTCTATAAAGTGTTTTAATTTTGTCAAAAGTTGTCAGCCATA